>MU668282.1:155672-192523 GCA_026770625.1 Nicotiana glauca
AAAGGGTTGCCTACGTATCCCCTCTAAAACAAGAATCAGGTCAAGCGTAATTCAATTACATCAGATGAAGAAATATAAATAATATAAACATAATATCTCTTGACTGCGTCTGAATTGGTTGGTTTCGGCCAAACTTCTCCGTCCATTTCTGCAAGTATGAGTGCTCCTCCTGTTATCATCCTGTGAACCATATAGGGACCTTGCTAGTTGGGAGAGAATTTCCCTTTGACTTCATATTGATATGGGAAGATCTTCTTCAACACCAATTGTACTGGTGCAAACTGTCTTGGTTTGACCGTTTTGTTGAAAGCTTTGAACATTCTGTTCTGATAAAGCTGACTATGACATACTGCATTTATTCTTTTTCCATCTATAAGGGCCAATTTCTCATAGAGGCTCCGCGTTGCTGAGTTCGGCTTCTTGTATGATCCTTAAAGAAGGGATCTCTATCTCGGTTGTGATGACAACTTTGGTACCATAAACCAGTAAGTAGGGAGTTTCCCCAGTTGATGCGAACTGTAGTGTGGTATCCCAACAAAGCAAAGGGTAGCTTCTCGTGCCATTATTTGTGATTTTCTACCATCTTCCTTAGTATCATCTTGATGTTTTTTGTTCGTGGCTTCTACGGCTCTATTCATCTGAGGTTGGTATGCTGTGGAGTTCTTGTGTTTGATTTTGAAAGTTTCACACATGGCTTTCATTAGATCACTATTGAGATTGGCGGTATTGTCGGTGATGATTTATTCTGGAGCTCCAAACCAACAAACAATATGATTCTTGACAAAGTCTGCGACAACTTTCTTGGTTACAGCTTTTTAGGCTGCATTATCTACCCATTTTGTGAAGTAGTCAATGGCTACTAGAATAAACTTGTGCCCGTTTGAAGCAATGGGCTCAATCGGACCGATGACACCCACTCACCAGGCAGTGAATGGCCAATGTGAGCTTGTTGCATTGATTTCATTTGGTAGCACTTTTATCATATCAGTATGCACTTGACATTGGTAGCATTTTCAGACATACTAGACGTAATCTGTCTCCATGCTCATCCAAAAATAACAGGCCCTAAGTAATTTCTTGGCCAAGAAAAAACCATTCATATGCGGGCCGCAGGTCCCATCATGTATCTCCTTAAGTAACTTAGAAGCTTCTTTTGCATTGACATACCTTAGCAACCCCAAATCAGGAGTTCTTCTGTACAGGTTTCCTCCACTGTGGAAGAAGTGATTGGACAACCTCCGAAGTTTGCGTTTCTAAGTATGGTTTGCATGCTCCGGATATTCTCCTTTTGCCAAATATTCTTTGATATCGTGAAACCAAGGCTTTTCATCTGTTTCTTCTTCAACATGGGCACAATACGCCGGTTGATTATGAATTTTCACTGGGATGGGATCAATGAAATTCTTATCTGGATGTTGTATCATGGATGACAAAGTGGCCAATGCATTGAAAAACTCGTTCTGAATTTTGGGAACATGCCAAAACTCTATCTTTGTGAACCTCTTTCTCAATTCTTGCACATGGTGCAAATATGGAAATATCTTGGAATTCTTGGTGGCCCATTCTCCTTTTACCTGTTGCACAAGAAGATCTGAACCACCGATTACCAGTAACTCTTGAATATTCATGTCAATGACTAGATTGAGCCCCATAATACATTCTTCATACTCTACCATGTTGTTGGTGCATGGAAACCTAAGCTTTGCGGATACAGGGTAGTGTTGACCTGTTTCTGATACCAAAACTGATCCAATGCCCAATCCTTTGAAATTTGCATCTCCATCGAAGAACATCCTCCAACCATCATATGTTTCAGTAATGTCTTCTCCCACGAACGACACTTCTTCATCAGGAAAATATGTTTTCAAGGGTTTGTATTCTCCTCCCACAGGATTTTCAGCAAGATGGTCTGCCAATGCTTGTCCTTTGACTGCCTTCTGAGTTACATAGACGATATCAAACTCATTTAACAGTATTTGCCATTTGGCTAATTTTCTTGTCGGCATGGGCTTTTGAAAGATGTACTTTAGGGGGTCCATCCTGGATATTAGATACGTGGTATAGGCACAGAAGTAATGCCTCAATTTCTAAGCCATCCAGGTCAAAGCACAACAAGTGCGTTCCAACAGAGAGTATCATACTTCGTAAGATGTGAACTTCTTACTCAAGTAGTAGATGGCTTGCTCCTTCCTTCTGTCTCATAATGTTATCCCAGAACACATCTGAAGGCTCCATCTAATATAGAAAGAAAGAGTAGAATAGTCCGCCCCAGTTCTGGCGGGACATAGACTGGTGGTATGGACAGGTACTCCTTAATTTTGTTGAAAGCCCTCTGACAATCTTCGTTCCAACTTGTTTTGGCATCTTTCCTATATATCTTGAAGATGGATTCACATATAACTATAGACTGTGCTATGAAGCAACTGATATAGTTGAGACGTCCTAGGAAGCTCATCGCATCCTTTTGCTCCTAGGTGGCGGCAACTCTTGAATAGACTTAACTTTGGATGGGTCCAGCTTGATCCCTCGGTGGCTAACAATGAATCCCAATAACTTTCCTACTGGAACCCCGAATTCACATTTTGCGGGGTTCAGTTTTAAGTTGTACCTCCTTAACCTGTCAAAGAACTTCTTATTTCTGCTATGTGATCCGCGACCCTCTTGGATTTGATAATGACGTCGTCCATATACACCTCTATTTATTTGGGTATCATATCATGGAAGATGGTTTTCATGGCTCTCATGTAAGTTGCCCCAGCATTCTTTAGACCAAATGGATCATCTTGTAGCAGTACACCCCCCATAGTGTAATAAAAGATATTTTCTTTGCATCTTCTTCATCCATCCAGATCTGGTGATAACCCGTGAAGCAATCTTCAAAGGATTGGAGTTCATGCTTAGCACAATTATCGATCAGGATGCGTATATTTGGTAGTGGGAAGTCATCCTTGGGACTTGCTCTGCTTAAGTCTCGATAGTCAACACATACTTTGACTTTCCCATATTTTTTCGGAACTGGTACGATGTTAGCTAACTAGGTTGGGTACTCAAACACCCTAAGAATTTTGGCTTTGATCTGCTTAGTAACTTCCTCCTTGACTTTCAAGCTCATATCTAGTTTGAATTTTCTGAGTTTCTGCTTCACTGTCAGACACATGGGATTGATAGGCAACTTGTGAGCCATTATGGACGTGCTCAAACCCGTCATGTCATCATATGACCATGCAAAGATATGCTCATACTCCTTCAAGAAACGGGTGTACTCCTCGTTCTCTATCGATGATAAGTGAATGCTTATGCGAGTTTCCTTGACGGTTTCGGCGCCTCCCAAATTTACTGCTTTATTTTCGTCCAGGTTGGAATTTGTCTTATTCTCAAGGTTCTCAACTTCTCTAACAACCTCCTCAGTTATTTCATCTTCTTCATCCGAGTCACTATCCTTATATTACGTTGCCTCACTACATGTCACAGTCACTGGTTCATCAGGAAAAATAATAATAATGCTGTAGAAAGAAAAGTGTGGAAGATAATAATGAATAGTAAATATCAATGTATTGATTAAAACTAAAAACATCCAAAACAATTCAATCAAGAAATTATTTTGAAACAAGTCAATCTTTAAAACAAAATTAGTGAAAATATCTTAGATGCCTAGCATGGGTATAGAAATAAAGTTAAGTTGATTGCCAAGCTACCCAGGGACTCGGCGGGTCCGGGATGGTGTGCCAATCCAATTCCTGAGAACAACTCCCTTCTCCATAGTCTGAATAGTGAGGCCTTCCTCCTCCTTCTCCTCAATTATCGCACTGCAATCCATGTCCTCGTCCTCTAAGAATAAATTCCTTAGCTAGCTAGATCTTCTTCATCTATAGTGCCCCATACTGTATCAGCTTGGTAAAAAGACTGACCCAGATGTGGCAACGGTTTCTCGAGAGGGTAATAAGGTCCACGCCATGGAGGAGACCAGTCATCATACTCCTGCCATGTATACTGGTATCCGAGAAGGTAATACCATGGTGTTTCAACTGTATTGGTTTGGTAATGCCCTGGAGATTCTTCTCAAGCCCTTTCCCGGGTTCATATCTAGACCATGCTAGTATGTGTTCTATCTTGTTACTCCACCATTTGTCTTTATCAACGACATTGACATGTTAGATGTGGTGATAATTTTCCCCTTCTAGCCTTCTTCTATTCCGATAACTGGGATGGTTTGACTAGTGTAAATAGGGTTACTCTCGTCCCCATGAATGATCAACTCCTGATAGTTCCATTCGAACTTTACGACTTGGTGTAGTGTGGAAGCCACAGCCTCAGCGGCATGTATCCAAGGTTGACCCAACAGAATATTGTATGAATCTGATATGCCAAGCACTTGGAATTCAATGTCGAACCAAGTGGGCCCCATCTATAGACAAAGATTAATCTCCCCAATCGTGGCCCTTTGAGACCCATCAAAAACTATCACATTCATGATTCTTGCCCGTATTTCATGGAAACCTTTGCCCAATCTTTTCAGAGTAACCAACAAATAAATGTTGAGGCTTGAACCTCCATCGATCAGGACTCTGGCAATGAATTTGTCTTCAAATTGTACAGTAATATGCAATGCTTGGTTATGATTCAACCCTTCAGACGGTGGTTCATCTTCGTGGAAGATTATTTTATGACTTTCCAGCACCTCCCCTACCATATTAGCCACTTCCCACAGGTGATATTTTTGGGTACGTAAGCTTCATTTAACACCTTAATCAAAGCATTCTTGTGCGCCTTAGAATTTTTCAATAGTGATAGGATGGATATCTGAGCGGGGGTTTTGTTTAAATGATCAATCACGGAGTATTCCCTCACCTGTATTTTCCTTCAAAGATTATCTGGCCCTGTTTCAATAACAGGCTGCTTGGTAGTTTCATCTTTACTTGGTCCTCCCAAGTGTTCAAGGGTATAAATCCTTCCGGTTCTAGTCATTCCTTGTGCAACATCAGATTCTTCCACCTTTGCCATTCATTTTTGTCTAGCTTCGGCAACATAATCCCAGGGTATTGCTTTTGAGTCAAAAGAAGGTGTGGTTGATACTGTCACTGTGAAAGGTGTGGTCACTTCCACGTCAAATGGAATAGGTGTGTCTACAGGTGGAGCTACATTTACCTAAAATGGAACTGATACGGCTTCCTCGACATCGACCTCGACCTCGACTGGCGGCTGCGTTTTTACTACAATAGGAGTAAGTGTGACTACAGGTTTAAAGTCACCGCCTTCTCGAATAAGCTCGATTGTCCCCTCGAGATCCTATTCTTCGTCTATTTCTGTCACATGTATTCCACCACCCCTATGATCCGAGAGAGGCTTAATGCAGACGTCGGGTGCAACTTCTTTTACCTGTATGACCTTGGTTTCAATCAGTGTCTAGATTTTGTCTTTCATTGTTCGATATTCGTCGATAGTGTGCCCCTTCATACCGGAGTGATATGCACAGGTTTTGTTTTGGGTTGACTTATTGGGATGGGTTCTCCACTGCCACATCGGGAATAAGAGTGATGTAACTAGCAGCCTTCAACCTTTCATACAATTGGTTGATGGGTTCAACAATAGTGGTGTATTGTCTGGGTAGTTTGCGGTCAAAATTGGGTCGTGGTCTTGCGTAGTTTTGACGAGTTGGAGGTGATTGGAAATGAGATGGTTGGGAATTATAGGTGTGATAGACAGTGGCTGGTTAGGAATATCTGGGGGATGACGGTTGATATGTAGGTGGGGGTGTTTGGTATGTGGGTGGGGGTACTTGGTATGTGAGTGGAGATTTTGGACCTTGAGCCACCATTACTGCCCCAACGTCTTTCTTCTTTGATATGTTTCCTGATCGTTGTGCTTTGTTTATGGTCTGTAGTGCCTCAAAGTTTGTTACCATCCCATTCTTGATGCCTTATTCGATCCTTTCCCCAGGTTTGATGATATCGAAAAACTTATGGTTTTCAATTACCATCAACCTTTCTGTGACGACCCAAAGTGTCATCACCTGTTTTCTTACCCATTTTATACTTCTGAGGCCTTGAAAACTTCATTCAAGTTTGCCACAATTTGCGTGCACAGTCCAGGTGTATAGTCGGAAAGCTTAAATATGAATTCTGTGAGAAAAATGCTAAATTTTGATATTAAAATGAATAAAATTGACTTCGGTCGACATTTTGGGTAAACGGACCCGAACCCGTGATTTGATGGTCCCGAAGGATCCATAGGAAAATATAGGACTTGGGCGTATGCCCGGAATCAAATTCCGAAGTCCCAAGCCGGAGAAATGAATTTTTTTGTGAAATTATTTTCTGGAAATAATTAAGTAAATTGGAAATGAAATTTGATTAGAAGACTATGGTATCGGGATCGTATTTTGATTCTGGTGCCCGGTACAAGTCTTATATATGATTTAAGCACTTTTTGTACAGTTTGGTTGAAAACGGACGTCGTTTGACGTGTTTTGGACTTGAAATGAAAATTTGATGTATTATGAAAATTTGGAAGAAATCATGAGTTTTGAGGCTTGATTCGATGTATATGATGTTATTTTGGTGATTTGATCGCACGGATAAGTCCGTAGGATGTTTTTGAGGTTGTGTACATAATTGGTTTGGAGCCCCGAGGGCTAGGGTGAGTTTTGGATAGGTGTCGGAGTGCATTTTAAACCTTGGGAAAATCTGATATTCCCAGTCCTGCAATCTTCACATTTGCGAAGCAGGACTCGCAAATGCAAGCTTGCCATCACAAATGCGAAAAGGGGTCTAGCCAGCTAGGATCGCAAATGTGACCTCTTGGTTCGCAAATGCGAAGTCGGGCCTATCGCAAATGCGACACATTAGCTCGCAAATGCGAAACGCCCCAGTTCCTTCGGAGTTCGCAAATGCGAACTCACCTTCGAATTTCCTGAACCTGCAGGGTTCGCAAATGCGAACCCACCTTCACATTTCCCACATTTGAGGCCTGCATATTTTACACTTAGCCGAATTTTTGAGCCGTTTTAACATTCTTTCAAAACACAAACCTCTTTGGGCAATTTTCCAAGAACAAGACTTCTTCCAAATCATTTGTAAGTTGGTTTTTACTCAATTCTTTCAATCCTCAACATCATTTAACATGTTTTTAACTTAAAATCAATGATTTTCATGGGTGAAATTAGGGGTTTTGGGTAGAACCTAGGTTTTTCTAAAATTGGGTATTTGGACCTCAATTGAGGTCCGATTTCAAAACAAATCATATATTTGGGTTCGTGGGCGAATGGGTAACCGGGTTTAGGTTCGAATCTCGGGTTTTGACCATGTGGGCCTGGGGTCGATTTTGGAATTTTTGGGCAAAACTTTGGGAAATTCATTTTTATGCATTCAAATTGATTCATTTAGTGTTTATTGATGTAATTAAGTTATTTGTCATTAAATACGAGCGAATTGGTGGCGGAATCGAGGGGTAAATCCATAATTGAGACTTGAGTTGAATTCAAAGCATCGAGGTAAGTGTTTGGTTTAATCCTAGCTTGAAGGATTAGGAGTTGAGTCATATTTGCTATGTGTTTCTTGTCGAGTACGACGTATAGGCATGGTGACGAGTATCTATACGTTGGTGTTATGCATGACCGTGAGTCTGGTATTGTGACTATTATGGCTTCGTTATATTATCCATGCTTTGGTGTGTATTTATGTTTGTTGTGTAAAACTATGGAAAGAAATGTGATTTATGAACATTGAGGAGCGTCGGCTCCAGTTGTAGAACGGATTGCGAGATTATAAGTGATAATTGAACCTCTGGAGCATTGGCTCGAGTTGTGAAGAGAATTGTGAAGTAAAAGTGAGAAAGAGAAGAGATCATTATGTTGCCCTCTTGGCGGGCTATTGTTGAGTTGTGGTTCCTTTGCACTGTGTTCTTAACTGATACTAGGGACGCTTAGGTTAATGCTTCCTTATGTTGAGTGATGACTATAGTTATAGCTGAGGTGGTTAAGTGTTGTAATAGGTCAGTTATAGATGAGGTGGTTAGGTATGGTAATAGGTTAGTTATAGCTGAGGTGGCTAAGTGTTGTAATAGGTTGGTTCTAGCTATGGCAGTTAGATGTTGGAACAAGTTTGGTTATTGCTATGGTAGTTAGATATTGGAACTAGTGTGGTTATAGCCAATTCCCCCTTGACGTGACATATATAGTTGAACCGCTGAGTTCCTTTGCTGGGATGGTGTAATTTATAGTAATTCCCTTGCCGGGATATTTGAGTTGATATTTTTTTCCCTTGCCGGGATGTCATTATATTGTTGTTCCCTTGCCGGGAAGTTATTATATTGTTGCCCCCTAGTTGAGATTATTTTGTTGTATTGTGTTGGATATGAAATGGGAGCGGGTGGTACGCCTACCACATGATATTATGAAATGGGAGCAGGTGGTACGCCTACCATATGATATTATGAAATGGGAGCGGGTAGTACGCCTACCACAAAATATTATGAAATAGGAGCAGATGGTACGGCACGCCTACTACAAGATATTATGAAATGGGAGTGGGTGGTACGCCTACCACAAGATATTATGAAATGGGAGTGGGTGGTACGCCTACCACAAGATATTATGAAATGGGAGCGGGTGGTACGCCTACCACAAGATATCATGAAATGGGAGCGGGTGGTACGCCTACCATGATATACGAGGAATGGGATCGGGTTATACGCCTGCAACAGGATGAATGGAACATGAATATTGTCTTCATTTCTTGATTCCGTGTTAGAAGCTAGACTGTAGATTTCTCTTTTATTATTCATGATATTTTAATTATATCTGTTACCCCTGAAGCATGTTCCCTCCCCCAGTTTTAATTGTTAATTTTTGTTGCCGCTTTGTTGTATTGTATATATATCTGCACAGGTTTATCTGGAGTCTGGTCCTAGCCTCGTCACTACCTCGCTGGAGTTAGGCCAGACACTTACCAGCACATGGGGTCAGTGGTGCTGATACTACGCTCTGTGCTCTTTTGCACAGATCCAGGTCTTGGTCAGCAGCAGTAGCAATAGCACGGGAGCAACCTTCAATTTAGTGAGACACCGAGGTAGCCTTGCAGGAGTCCGCAGGCCCTGCGTCTCCCCTATCTTTTACTTTAGAATGTTATCTCATAGTACTCGAGACAAGCAATTCTAATTTCTTTCAGACATTGTATGTAGTACTCTTAGTAGTTTGTGAGTGTTATGACACCAGGCTTGGGTAGAGGCTTATATTGAGTTTCCGCATTTCTATTCAGTTTTTTTCTCTAATTTAAGACTTACTCTTATTTAGTTAATTCCGTTGCTTTTGTATTATTGTCGATAATTGTTAAAAGGATTATATTGATAATGAAAAAGTAATTACACTTGGCTTGCCTAGCTCCCAATAGTAGGCGCCATCACGACTCTCGAAGGTGGGAAATTCGGGTCGTGACACTTTCATAGTATTGTGGGTCCTATGCTCTGACGAAGAATTTGTTCATCTGTTCCTCATCCAATGATAGCCTGACTTTGGCCACTTCTGACCTCCAATGAGTAGCACACTCATGGAAAGTCTCAGTGGGTTTCTTCTTGAGGTTCTGAATATAGAAAATATCTGGTGCATTTTCTGTGTTGAACCTGAATGGGTCCATGAAATCAGATGCCATACTCACCCAGTTGGACCATTTCCTAGGATCTTGGCTGATGTACTAGGACAAATCATCTCTTGTAAGACTCCTCATAAAAAGTTTCATCCGGATCTTTTCATCCTATCCGACCCCGAAGAGTTTATCACAATAAGTCCTTAGTCATACCTTGGGATCACTTGCACTATCAAACTTCTCGAGCTTGGGAGGTTTGTAACCCTCATATAGTTCTACATCCGGCTGTATGCATAAATCTTCATAATTCAAACCCTCTACCCCTTTGCCTCCTTCGACACCCTGAACTCGACTTGTCAATTTCTTGAGTTCCTCAGCCATGTTCTTAATGAGCAGGTCCTTCTCATTGGATTCTGGTGTATATGAGGTTGGTTGAGTAGAGTGGGGTATGGTTTCTACGTATATAGGTTTATTCTGGTGAGTACTAGGAAATAGGGTGTAGTGGTGGTTATTGGTTGAGTTTTGAGGATCGGGAATAGGTTGGGGTGTGTTCTGAGAAGTGTGATAGGTAGCGGTCGGTGGGTAATAGATTAGTTGATGATGGTGTTGTGGTGGAGTTGGTATCGGTAAGGGATAGAGATTTTGGGGTGGAGTTGCATATTGATGCGGTGCGGGAGGGTTTTGTTGGTGCTGGTTTGGTGTGTTTTGGGGATGTGCTAGGTTTTTGGTATTTTGGTGGTTGACATCGGGGACATTTAGGGTGAGGGATAGGTTTGCTAAGTTGCGGACCTGCTCAAGTTCTCCCTGTAATTCCAGTATCTTTTGTTCCAATTGTAAAACCAAATCATTTGGTGCCAGAGTACTCTGATCGTCTGAAGATTCTACATTTTCTGTATTTTCTTTTCGAATACCACTTAAGTCATCCATTTTAGAATTCCCTATGTTGTTTGTATTACTTGGAGGAGGAGGTGGTGGAGGGCCTCTAGATCTGGTATGATATGCTGATGATTCCGGTATGTGCGAACTAACCGTAGGGGATAGGAATAAAGAATAACAAAAAACAAAAAGTAAAAGTCTGTAAGGGTTCTGAAATGTTTGCAATATTTAAACACATATTGCAGGAATGTAAATTCGTGTCCTAATTTGGGAGCCTCATTGTGCCCGAGGTAGGCCTAGCGACAAGTAGACTTAGAGAAACTCAGTGCCAATAATTGCCACATTTCATTAATGTAAAAATAAATGACCCAAAATGACACTAGAATACGACAATGTTACTAATGGCACTTGGCCTTATTACATTTAATAGAAAATCACGTAAACCTATCTACTTGGTCCCAAAAAGACCCTCTCTAGACCAGATGCTATTGTCGATCAATTCTCCCAGCTCGTGCAAGTTCAACAGTAAGAATGGCTTTGCCAAATGCCCTCCTTTGTTTCCCTCAGCGTTCTGGAAGTCATCGACTCTCTTTCTTGTCTTCCCCTCCAATTCCATCAAACTGTACTCCATATATTCAAGCCTTTCGCTGGATTTAACATCTATCTTCTTCCACTCATTATTCATTTCCATATCGGCCTTATGCAGCGCCATATGCTCAGCTTCAGACTCTCGAACTCTTTTGCGCAGCTTGTTATACTTCACCTCTGCTTCGGCAAATTCGTCTATTAACCTGTTTCCTGGACCAACCCTTGGCTCGAAGATTCAAGATAGATTATCATCCGACCATGCGGGGTAAAACTATGAGTGACCCACATGATATTGGTCTAGATCGATGGTATCCTTTTCCACGATAATCTTCAGAGTCCACATATGATGCGCCTCATTCTTATATGGGATGGCGTCACCCTGAAAATTAGCTATGAAGTGACTCATTTTAGCGACTCCTGGTATGACCTATCTCCTGCCAGCTTGTCTCATAACCCCTAGGGGAGCATAAGGGTAAATCCCCCTTAGCCCAATCAACACCAAGTGTGGGACGTCACTGGATCTGATGATGAATTCATCGGTGGGGAACCACATCCGCGGAACCTGGTCCTAGTTAACTTCTTGAAGAACTGCACCCATCCTATAACATCCTTAGGTTGAGCAAACATGTCTGGAATGTAAGTTATTCTCTTAGGGTGATGGAAAGCTATGTGGTCATCCACGACTTTGTGGAAACTCTTCGCGGTATTGACCCTTTTGGAGATTCTCTAACAACCAAACCTGTAACAGCAAATTACAACCCTCAAAGAATCTGAACCCTTCCTAATAGCGTTCCAAGACCCGGTACATACCTGCAATGATCATAGGGACTATGGTATATATCTGTCCCTCAATCCCATCCATCAAAGTTTTAGCCACCATGGCCAGCCTGGTATGGATTCTATCCCCTTGGATCGGGAATACCACATGCCCAAGAAGCACACAATGAAAAACAAAGATCGTACGATGAACCCAACCTAAGGAGGTGATTGAGAACATTATCAACAATATGGTAAGAGCTACTGTGACCGTATATTTCATAGAGGAAGTCAAAAGTTATTTAGGAATTCTTCAGGCACTCTAAATAATCATTTTTATTCAACCCCATCATCTGAAGAAATACTTTAGTGGTGTGATTTTCAGGTGCTAATAAACCAGGGTTGTCCCAAGGAAACCCAGCAAATCCCCATATTTCTTCTAGAAGAGGAGTTATTTCTATGTCCCCAAAGGGGAACACGACCATTTCCTTGTCCCAAAACATAGTGGCAGCCTCAATTAATATTTTGTTTGGCTGAAGATCAAATAGAGAAGGCAAATTCTCTAATACTCATTTCACATGATTTTGGTCACTTGAGGGAAGATCCCTCTACCAATCTAGAAAAAGTGAAGGTATGCTGTCGGCCATACTAAATCTGGGGATTTTGTGCCTCATTTTCTGCAAAACAAAAGATGGTTAGGCCTTTCCCCCTCCAGGTTCATTTATTTATACAACAATGATTGGCATATTGACACTTATTTCTCCAAAATTAATGCACACCATCGTAGTTGCGTCCGTTGGGATTATGGAAAACCCGATGGACTTTTGGACGAGGCTTTTCTTAAAGGGTTATTATGTGGACAACATATAAACCCGGCTAGGTTTGACCATGATGCATGCACAATTAATCAGAGTGAGGTTGTTATAGAGGTCTAGACTGGGACTCTCAAGCTGATAACTTGAGGGGGAAAGGCACGGAACCGTAGAACGCATCACTGATCGACTAGTTTTATCGCAAATATGCCTTTTTGAATTTAAAGGTTGATATATAGGAAGAGCACAAACAGAGAGAGATGGACATTTATTAAGCATGATTACAGTAGAAGTTTAATAATAGAGTTTCTAGGTGATTATGACTTTAAAAAGAATCAGAAATAAAATGATGACTACAACATGTTTCCTAATATGGAAAGCAGTAAACATGATTATCCTAAGACAAGATATCTAATTCACATGTTTATGGCATGGTTTTTAACACAAATAGGCATAGCAAACCTATATGCATGACATCTATTGTAGAATATAAACCTAGTTTAGATCTAAAGCATGATTTCTACTATGAATTAACATATATAAACCTAAAATCATGGTTTCTACCCGATTTTCCCACGAAATCATATATGAACCCTCCCCTTTTACTATTTACCCCAATACCTGCTTACAAATAATATTAGTATAGAACAGGATCAAATGAATTACATAAGTAAATGAAACTATACTATAGGGAGCCTGAATCAGGCCCAAAGTAAACCTGGAAATGCTAGGCCTTCAAGAGCAGCCTCAGAAGCCAAAGAGCTCACAACCAATAGTATGTCTTGGTGTGTCAGAGTTCCCTAAGGACCTCAAGGATCCCGGGAAGTGCTCACACAAAGGCCTTTCTCAAATAGGGATTGGTTATGTGTAGTGTGGAAGGGCCAGCCCTGGTGTTCCAGAGTTCAGAAGGATCTCAAGGATCCCTAAGTAGTACACACACCAGAGGGGCAAAACTTAAGTAATCTAAGAGTAGAAGTAAGAGTGCTTGACACAGTTTGAATAATTTTTGGAAAACAATATAGGAGCAGAACATTTAGAAGTGAAAAAATATTCATGAGTGGAAACAGTTTTTGTAAAACATATTAAGAGTGAAAACATTTTTTAAGCAATTCTGAGAAACAGAAAGATTCAACAAATAATAGCACAGTCACAAAACTTAAAGTGCTCAGATTTAAATTTGTTTATTACTTAATTCTTGGGGAGGACAAGCAACTTTACAGATATGGATGAGAGGTTGGGTACACAGGGTTCAGAAACACAAAACAAGAGAGAGCACATTGAGTAACAAGGACAAACAAGGGTTAATGGTCATTTAGCAACCAAATTCATAGAACTAGAGCATAAACTACCGATTCAGAGTCTTAATAGGGAAACCATACTTGATGCTAAAGTGGTAATAGACAGTGAAGCATAGATACTAAGTGTCAAAATGTTCATGCGGAGGGCAGGGGTTTTAACCACATAGTATTGATCATACCAATTGAAGTTAGTAGACAGAAGAGATAAGAGCCTTAAACATAAAAGTAGACACATTGGTTTAAAGCAATAAACAGACTGGAAACTTAAATAGGAATAGCATGATGAATAAAATGATTGACATGAAATAATGAACTTAAATGTGCTGATCAAGGTAGTAGACATGAAAGAATGTAACATTAAGTACCTAAGTAATTAAACTAGTATAGAAGAGACATGGATTTAGTAGACATGGAGCGACATATAATCATATAGGTTTGAATTTTGTAATGACATTAGAGATGGAAACATACAAGTTAAGGAAGCAAAGTGCAAAAAAAAAAAAATTAAAACAAGTGCAATTCCACTATCTAGCCTTGGCTTTCAGCCGGTTAAACTAATAGTTAGCACAAGTAATAAAGAAAGAAGAGAGAGTTTTAATGTGTGTGTGTGTATTTTAAACTTAGTCTTCTCTTTTAAGGTAAGAATAAGAGAGTTTATATAGTAGTTCGATAGTAGAGTAATTAAGGTAAAAGAATCAACTTCAGTCAATTGAGAAAGTCATAGAATCTAATCACATAAGGGCTCAGAATAAACCTCCCTTAATTGAAGGCAATTAACCAAATGGTAATGATAGGGAGTCTAATTAAGGAAATAAGTTCAAATTAAACCAAATAAAAGAGTTTAGAATAAAAGAATTAGGGGTCTAACTAAGGGAACAATCATATAAAGGAATAAGTACATATACAGATAATCGAATGAGGCATGAACGACTAATTAAGGCCGTAAACAGGGAAACAGGCAAGACTTAGGCATACAAGTCTCTAACAGAGCAAATCAATCAGCCAAATTTCAAAGTAACTATGATTTTTGGAAAGAACATATCAACTCCATAAATACAAAATAAACTAAGTAAAGACTTCATAAAAATATAGAAGCTAGCCGGAAAGCCAGGTTCGAACCATAATAGGGCTCAGTTAGGGTAAAATTATAAAATACTAGATTTGACAAAGAAAAGTCACGTGAGTCAAAAATACAGGATAAGTTAATGCGATTGGTAACACTGAAAGACTTAAAATCGAAGCAATGACTGGAAAAATCAGCATATAGAATCAACTAAGGTTAGAACACTTATGCAAAAATTCAGTCGAGGTGAAGAAGAAACATCTTATTAAACATTAATAACTTAGAAAAAAAAGATATTTAAAAAACTATTTGGGATAAACCCTAGTTTAAGAAGAATGATCAAAAAGCTAGATAATCACTTAAAGTAAGGGGGTTTTGGAGGAAAACACTTGATAATTCCCAAATCATCTCAAATATATGAAGATCAAAGAAGAGTTGACAACAATGAACTAGGGTTTTCAGAAAAAATAGCAGAGATGAGAGAATAGTCGAAAACCTATAGATTCGTAACAAAATAAAAGTAAGTTCTCATTCACATTCGAACCATGGCCTGAGACAGGCTAACGAGCAAAGTTTCAAACCAGAACCAACTAGGTTCTTCGAGATCTTCTCAAGGATCCAAAAAATCAAGGAGCCATGGCATGTAGAGGGCCAAGACTAGCTGGAGAAGCCATGGAAGCTTCATAAGGAGAAGACTTATGCCAGTGATGACGTATTAGAACTAGGGTTAGGTTGAGAGTATTTTGAGAGAAGAGGGAGATGATGACAGTGGGTGAGGGAGATAAATGGGAGGGTTTGGGGGTTAGGTCTAGGTTTAATTATGATAAGGGGGTTACGTACCGTTGATCAAAATGATCAACGGTCAGGATTGGACGGGGAAATTGGGTTGAGTAGATATCCATTAGGCTTAAGAGGGATTTGGGCTAATTTGTTGAAAAGGTTTTGGGCTATTTGAGGGGTTAGGTCCGAAAATATTGGGAATTAAATATGTTATTTGTTAAATCCCTAAACAATTTATAAAAAATATTTTATAAAATAACTAATATATTATAAAAAATAATTTTCATGCATAGAAATATTTTTAAAACAATTACTACATATTTAGAAAAATACAATTAGCTATTTATGTTAAAAATAATGTGATAATGTATACACAGGCTATAATTGCAAAATTATTGTAATTGTAGCTAAAGGTGTAAATCTGCCCATTTGTGAAATAATTTGAACTTAATATAACTATAAATAGCAATATTAAGTCATGAAATGCTATAAAGTCATTTGTGATGTAATTTGTAATTATTTATGTAAATAAAATACTAGGACAAATTAATTTTAAAATATAGAAATTATGTAAAAATATCAATTGATGCTAATGCATGATTTTGAAGGTATATATGCACTTTAAATTATTATAGAGAAAAATTGGGTATCAATAGTATACAGCCTCTTGGGCAACATAAATCATAAACAACCCCTCGTGCAAGACACATATCATAAACTATCCCTCGGGCATAATATCAATAGAACCAGCCCCTCGGGCTACCTCATAATTACTTGTAATCAACCCCTCGGGCATAATATGTATCAAAATCAGCCCCTCCGGCAACAACATATCACTCACTCTGGGTACCCACGCTCACTGGGGGTGTTCATACTCCAGAGGGGCTCATATAGACCAAGTTCTATAACAAGCCATCTCGTGGCATAAATCAATCCGGCCCTCGGCCTCATAACAACAAGCCACCTTATGACATAAATCAATCAGGACCTCGTCCTCACAATATCATAAATCAGTAATAACTTATTGCGCCGTATAGCCCGATCCCATAATATCCTCACCACATAGGACCTCGGCCTTACTCAGTCAGAAACCTCTCAAGCCACTCGGGATAACAAGTAAAAAGGGTGCTCAACCAAAAATATCATTTTATATAACAAACAAAGTGAATAAAACTGAGTTATGAAATCAGTAAAAGTATAGCATGACTGAGTACAGATATTAAATCAAAACTGTGAAGAGTAGTAGTAAAAAAAACCATCAAGGGTCCAAACAACTTGGCACGAGGCCCAAATATGGCATTCAGTCCAAAACACAGTAATACTTTCCAAAACGCAACAATATCAAATAGGTTTAAGTCAAATATATGACTTATTAGTCATACGAGATGGACCAAGTCATAATCCCCAATGGTGCACGCCCCCACGCTCGTCATCTAGCGTGTGCATCACCTTAAAGTAGTAATGATGTAAAATCCGAGGTTTCATACCCTCAGGACCAGATTTACAGCCATTACTTATCTCAAGCCAGTCAAAAATCTACGCCGCGATGATTTTGCCTCTTGACTCGGGCTCAAATTGCACCGAATATATTTAAAATCATACTTATATCATCAATACATGCTAAAGGAACAAAGCCCACGTAAAAATTATCAAATTAGATAAAAAATCTTGAATTTGCTCAAACCCCGCCCCAGGACACGTCTTAAAATATGTTAAACATCACAAAACTAGAAACCCCATTCACTCACGAGTCTACCCATATCGAATTCACAAAAATCCGACGTCAAATAGCCATCCAAATCCCTAAAATTGATTCTCTAGTTTTTCCCAATTTTTACCCCAAATTCCCAAGTTAAATGATAAAAATCAAGACACAATCATGGAATTTAACCAAATTTGAGTGAAGAACGCTTACCCCTATCACTCCTCTAAAAATCCCCTCCAAAATCTCCTTTTCCCGAGCTCTCTTTTGAATTTTTGAATTATGAACTCAAACCCTTATTTTTTAAACTTAACATTCTGCCCAGAGATTTCCTTAATCGCGATCGCGGAATCACCCACGCGATCGCGAAGAACAACTTTGCTGCCTCAATATTTTACTCTACGTGACCGCGTTACTCCACACGCGAACGCGATACAGTGGTTCCTCTAACTTACACGATCGCGATTGACCCCACGCGAACCCGAAGGGTAACACCAGCTTTCCTCTGCCGCCTTATTTCTTCTATGCGAACGCGAGCTGGACCATGCATTCGTGTTGCACAACCTGACTGGCCTATGCCATCGCATCTCATTCTCTGCGATCACAAATAGTTAACCTAGCCGGCCTCTCATTTTCCCTACGCGATCACGAACCTCCTCCTATAATCTCGATGAAGAACCTACCAGCTGCAGAACACCAGCAAACCAACAAACTCCTTAAGTCCATAAATGACCGATTGAGCATCCGAAACACACCCGAGACTCTCAAGACCATAACCAAACATTCCAACCCATCCCATAACGTCATTCAAACTTAGTCGAGCCTTTGAATCACTCAAAACAACATCAAAACACCAAATCAACCTCGGATTCAAGCAGAAGAACATCTAAATTTCCAAATTCCACAAACAATGCCGAAACCTATCAAACCTCATCCGAATGACCTAAAATTTTGCACAAACATAAAAAATAACACTACAAACCTACTCCAAATTTCGAAATTCCATTCCGACCCTGATATCAAAATATCCATTGCCGACTGAGAAAAGCCAAAGTTTGATTTCTCCAACTCAAGCCTAATTCTTCCACAGACCTCCAAATCACATTACGGACGCGCCCCTAAGTCTAAAATCACCTAAAGGAACTAATCAAATCATAGAAATTCAAATCCAAGATCGAATACTCAAAAGTCAAAACTTGGTCAAACCTCTCAAATTTAAAGCTTTAACTTGAGAATCATTCTTTCATATCTGCTTCGATTAACCTGAAAACAAAAATCGACAATCTACCTAAGTCATAATATACCATACGTGACTAGTCCTTCCCGAGAACTGGCGAGCGAAGTGTAAATTCTCAAAACGACTGATCGGGTCGTTACAGAAATATATTGAAAAATGAATCAAATATACCAAAGAAGTGATTGGACAGTCGAAGCCCAGCCTTAGAAAAACAAAATCAGATTTTCAGTTCTGCAGCACACAGCTCTTTGAGGTCGCAATTGTGACAAATTCTTCGCAATTGTAAAGCCAACAGACATTTCCAGAATTCGCAATTGCGATCCACTATTCACAATTGCAAAGGTTGCCAGAGTTGACTGTTTTTGCAATTGGGATCACCTCTTTGCAAATGTGAAGGGCCATCTCAATTGTGATCACATCGTCCCTAGCAATACCTAACAAAGAACAGTCCCAATCTCAAAAATTTCAAACAAAGGCACACTTTTAAAAAAGCCAATAAATTTTTAAGTACAAAATCATGAAATAAACTTCACACACAACCAGGAGTTGACGAAATTTCAATGATTCGACCAAGAATTTCATTCGGGCCCATCATCGAACACATTGAAGGCACAGAACGCATTTGACATTCCAACAAACTATGGGTACTCAGACTTCCCCAAATTTTTAGCAAGAAAGAAGCTCACACTCTCAAGCAACCTCACCCAGAAATTACAACATGATTGATGATATTTTTCAAACAATTTTGCATAGAAGAGAAGAATAAATTTGAGCCCTAGTCTTTGAGAGCACCAAGAGATAAGAAGAAGAAAATTATGTTACAATCATAAAGAGTGCAAATATTAAGCTTTCATACCTGGATGCTTGCAATTAGGAGTGAAAATGAGGGAGTTTCAAAGTTGGGAGAGTGAGGAAGATGAAGGTCTTTTAGTTTTTGAGAGCCCAAAATTTTTTCTGCCTTCTGTTGAAAATGAAGCAGGGTTACCCGTTTAAGGCCTCTGATGTCGCATTTGTGACCCTTTCTTTGCAATTGCGACCCCTTTTTGAAATTGAAAAACTCAAAATTTCAGAACATATCTCAATTATGACTCCAACCTTGCTTTTGCGATAGGCTCTAAATTCGCAAATGCGATAACTGAGGCCTGGACTGTTATTTCTTCATTTCTCAATCTCCTTATTGTTGTCCCAAACACTCTCAAAGTTCTTAAAACTTGATAGATTGATCAAAAATAATAAAATAAACTATTCTAAATAGAAAATTTCAAAAATAAAAATTAAATTTTAAAAATGATAGAGAAAATTGAAAATGATGGGTTGCCCCCACCAAGCGCAACATTTAATGTCGTGGCATGACACGACTTAACTTTACCACTTTTCTCTCTACTTGGAGGATATGATCGGGCACCTAACTTGGAATCATGTTTGTGACCACGAGCAACAAGGGTTGGTATGTAGATGATCAAGTTAAACTTTAATTTCTTTATTTTGCATTTCTTGGCTTTCATGTGAGGAATGTCATTTTGCCTTTTTATGCCTTCAAATTGTAAAATGTATGTCCTTTGCCTTTCCTCTTTGAAATCCCTTATTAATTCGTGTAGTTCAATTCAATATCACCACAAAACTCAAATATTGAGAAATTCTTGGAATGTGGCATTTTTAAGCAATTCACTAGGCATGTGCCTAGGGCTAGTTTTATTAATACTAAAAAGAAAAAAGAACCACATAGGAAGAGTACAAATAAGGGGGATCTTGGAATGTGGCATTACCTCTCCAAATTACATCTTTTTCAGATTTTGACATCCTATTTTTCCCTCGAACAGGAGCCAAATTCAACTATCTTCTCAACAAATACCGGTTGACTCTAATTCTATTTTTTCTCGGCATAACCAACAAGTATGAAGTCGGTTGGCGGATGTTCAATTCTTGATTCCTCAAAATAAAGCTCACTTTATTCCACGAAGTTGGACTCTTCTTGACTTCTTTCGACACTCTCAAGTTGGTGGGCATAGTGAGCCTCAACCAATATTTTTATTTGATCTTCCAAAGTACGGATATTCTATCGTTTTGAGTCAAAACTTGATTCAAGCCCTCGAGTGCCAAGTTTTGCTTCTCCTCATTTTCAAGAATGGCCTCCAATAGAGCATCATGCTCTCATTTTGACCATTTGAGAGTTCTTCTTGGTTTTGATCAAGTTCCATAGAAGTATTTTCAGTTTCAACCTCTAAGGAAGGTTCTTGGCTATCATTCACTTTTGAGGCTTTTTGGACCTCTAAAGCTTCAAGCATTTCTCCCATTTGTGAGTGAAACATTTCAAGCGCCAAATTATTTTGGAGACTGTTTTCTAGAAGCTCCTTTAAGGCATTTTCCTCTTTGTTCCCTCCTTCGAGTAGGCATTCTATCATGAGCTTGAACTCTCCATTTTGACCATCCTCAATTTCTTCCCCTTCCATATTACTAAAATATTCATCACAAAAAGTAGAATCATTATAGCTGGGGATCGAGGAAGGGAAAGACAAATAAGCACAATTATCCTAGTGGCCAGTTTGACCACCACACTTATCACAAATACTCCACTCATAGGTTTGAGATTGTGCACACAATCCGCCCCGGGAAGAATTTAAATAATTTTTCCAAGAGTGTAGTCCTCCACAATAAGGACAAGGGTCATCAAAGTAGGAACAACTACCATCCGATCAATTTTTATTATGTGATGTCATTTTTCAAAACTAAGAAAATAATCTAGAAACAATTAGTAAAATAAACCAAAATAAGAAAAATAATTACACAAATATTCACAAGTTTGGACCAAAGCACGTACGCTTACTTCTCAAACAACCTAAATATGCCAAATTGTTCCCCGGCAACAGCGCTAATTTTGATGACGTCCAAATCCACTACTAAAAATAAAAATAGACACGGTCGTGCAATATAATTTACCTAACTATGAGTTGGGGTGGAATCCCACAGAGAATATTATGTAGGCGATTAGGCGTGTAAGAGAATTATCACTTTTTATGTTAAGCCAAACACTAAAAAGAGTTTTGAGAAAATATTTATGTCTAAATGCAAAAATATAAACTAACCTAGAAGCAAGTACAATGATCAATGGCTACAATCATGGATACAAGGAAAATTACACTCAAGTAACGATCCAATGTATTTTACGTTAAGCGAGTTTATGTTAGTTAGCCTCAGGTAGTAATCCTATATTAGCTTCTTCTGATGACTAATAAGACTTCCTAATTGAATTATCCCTAAAACAATTAAGAGATTAAGCACACCCAAATATTATTACAAGTAGTTCAATCCTATCCCTAGGTAGAATCTATAAAGTGAGGGTCAAAGCCTTAAGTTCTTGTTAATTAATTTTTCTCAACCCCAAATTATTTTTTCCCAAATTAATATGAAGTAAATGAGTGAGTCCTAGGGTTAGCTAACCCTTTGAAAACATTAAAGAACAAGAATAACTAAAGAAACAATAACTCATTTCAATATAGATAAAAATTGTTCAATATATAAGCACAACAAGATATTTATCCACACTTTAAATATGAATATTCCCATAAACAAGATTCAAGTATTGGAAAAAAATACTACACACTTAGATATACAATACAAAGCAAGGAAATAAAGAAATGAACATAAATGGGTAAGAAATTCTCAACCAAAAGCTTCAAATTTTCAAGACCCAAGTGTGTGTGCAAGAATCCTAGCTCCAAAACTTGTCTTCTCTAGTAAAGACACTGAAATTAAGCCAAAGATATTTTACAAATGAACTAGCTCGTGTATTGAAGGGTTTGGGGCCAAAAAAATGTGAAATTGCAGAAGTACAGATAACTAAAGCATGATCTTCGCATTTGCGAAGCAATGTTCGCATTTGCGAACTATGACTTTCCTGTTGACTATCGCATTTGCAATGATGGCTTCACATTTGTGAAGGTTGACTATCTAGTTTGACTTCGCATTTGCGACCTAATTTTTTCATTTGCAAACACTGCTTGACTTGGTTGACTTCGCATTTGCCACATTAATGTTGCAATTGTTTCTTCATGATCATTTCTGAATTACATAGAACCTATAAAATAGAAGTAAAAGACATTAAACACATGATTTTATCAATCAAATGGTAAAATATAACACAATATAATGCACATCTCTCATCCTTGCATGAACGGGAACACCCTCCGTGGCATGAGCTCTCATCCTCACTTGCATGGAAACACCCTTCACACCATTATCATATCGCACTTCCTCACCAAGAATGAAAACATCCTTCGTGCAATAATAATGATAATATCAAGAAACAAGAAAATACCCTCCGTGCATAAATAATGATGTCAAGAGGTACGAAAACACCCTTTGTGTATAATCATTCTTCCTCACAAGCAAGAAAACTCGCTTCACACAATTAACTCATCCTCACAAGTACAAAAACAGCCGTCATGTAATTCACTCTTCCTCACTAAGAATATATACATCAAAACCAAGTAAGGTAAGAAGCATAGATAACATCAAGAAGAGTGATTAAGCATGATACACCAAGTGAACGATAATCACAAATTTTGCACCAATAAGCAAATCAATAAACTTCAAGAACCCCATTCTTCAAGTATTTCAACAAAGCACAAACACGATCTTCAATATAAATATGGAACCCAAGTATCTCAAGAATTACGAACATAGACACGTGTTAATGATATTGGTATTGTTACGACTGAATTCAACACATCAACAATCTCACAAATAGTCCATCATATTTAATCAAGTTGAATCATGGTCCCTTGAATTTACATTTGTACTCATATTATCATTGAAACCATCAAAACATATGTCAAGAAAATCAAAAAGTTTAACAAGGCACAAAGAATTATGTAATCTACCCCGAGCATGGATAATCTTGGAACATGCATATACACTCGTGATCTCGCATATGCATCACCCCCACATGTAGCAACAAATATATTTTATTAGATAATTTTTTTTAACAAAGCTAGGCAAGACACTTACCTCATTCCGAAATAAATTTTACAATCCAATGCCATCTTCCTTAGAAATATTCCTGAAAATGATCAAAACCTTATCAAATATCATCTAGGGAAGTAAAACAATGCTCAAGGAAACATTCCCAGTCAATAAAAGTTCAATCTTTGTCTAAATCCCAAAAGTCAACAAAAGGTGAACCCGAGCCACAAGGTCTAAATCCGAAGTCAAGATCAAATCGTGACGACCCATAATCCCACAAGTCCAAAGATGTGATTTGTTTCAAAATCTGACCTCAATTTGAGGTCTAATCTCAATTTTAAACATCTCTAGTTCAACCTAAAACACCCAATTTCTACTTTAAAACTTTTAGTTTTGGTAATGAAATTCATGAAAAAAATAATGAGAATTGAATGAAAACAAGTTAAAGTTACTAAACTGTGAAGTTGGGAAGAAATTGCTCTTCAAAAAAACCTATGGAGTCTAGGTCTCAAAATATGGTGCAGAATGAGTCAAGTCCATAAATCCCCAACTTTTACCCAGCTGCAGATATCACAATTGCGAACACTTGTTGGCAATTGTGATGATCGAAAATGCGAACCATTTTTCGTAAAACGCAATAGTGTCTGAGCCTCTCAGATGTCACAAATACGACAATACGCTAGCATTTACAAAGTCCCCATTCCACAAGAGTGACCCTGGATTCACAATTGCAAACTGCCTCAGACTCCCAGTGTCACAAATGCGCACATTATTCGCAAATGCAAAAACTATCTTCATTGCAAATGCGAGCATATAGCTGATTCCCGGTGATTCCGAGTTATTGTAGATGTTGTGGAGCTAATTCGAGATATTTTGAGCTTTGAAATCTGAGTAAAAGCCTAAGGGATTAAGTCGAGATCGTGTTCAGGGGTCGAGGACCAAGTCTGGACGTCAAAAAGCAAGATTTAATTCGTAGTGTGAGAAATTTGCATTGATGCGATGCCCTATGCAACACATAGTGAGACGTGCAATCTATTATTGGCATCCTGACAGAAGTTGAGCTCTCTATATTTCCCCACTAGTGCCCCGTATGGCGAGTCTCCCCATGCAGCGTGCCTGTGCAATTTTTACAGAGCCAATGTCCTATTTCGACTAGGTGAAGGTGGTTTTGTCTGGGACCGACCCTACTTGATATAAATACATGGAAAATGTTATTTTCTGGACTTCTGACATATAATCGACCTAAGGAGGCTAAGGAGGACTTGGAAGAGAAAAAGCACAAGGATTTTATCATTCCTTCCTCACTCAAGAACCGAGTTTGGATTGAATTTATGTTTTCCTATATTTTAGTTTTATTTGTGATGAATTTCTACATATCTATGAAGTATTTCTCTTTAGGGTTTGATGAATTTGGTGTATTGATGATTGTTTGCGGATTATAACTCTAGTTTTATGTATTGAAGCATTTTTTGATGATTTAACTGTTGCATCTTCATTCATTTGTTCATGTAATCGAGAGAGGTATAACGTATGATATCTTTTTATTATATTATGAGTTGAGTTCATTAATTCTTCTTAGTAATCAAAAGAGGCTAGTTGAATCATTGATAAACCTAGTTAGGAGGATAATCAAAATAGGTTCTCCTAAAGAACAATACACTACCCATTCTTGCATATCTTCACTGAGCTTAAATTGGTTCATCTTGTGAAGTTAAGACTTAATCTAGAGAGGAGTCTTTTCTGAACGTTTGAACTAATAATTGAGTGAATTCAAGAGACTCCCTTGAACATTAAAAGTGAATGATCAATAGTTAGATTCCGAACAAATATCTTGCACATATCCTATCAAAATCTTATTTTCTCCCACTTATAACTTCCTTGCTTATCCCTTATTTCGATTGTCATTAGTCAGTAGCTTTGGATCGTTAGCTAATTTTAGTTTGACATATTATAAATCTCAACTGTTGATCATCTTGGATAGCAATCAAGTTAGAAACTGCAAAAATTATGTTTAAATCCAATCCTCGTAGATACGATATTATACTATACTATATTTGATTAGAGAGCATAATTTAAGTGTGTGTTTTGCATTGGTCAAAAAGATTGGATGCACTTGAAGCGTCTGCTGTTGAGGATACCTCGAAGATAGTGAAGTTGAGGGAAAAAGTATTCCGGCAGTTGATTTTGTTGTTTGCTTGCCTTATTGTGTTCATGGCAACATGGGCTATGAAATGGTTCATTTTATGATAATTTCTTAGAATTCTTTAGTTTGGTCTTTTGTTAGGTATATTTTTGTGCTATATAATTTTGACTTCATGTAACAAAAGAAGAATTTCCTCCTAAGGAATGACTTCAGTCTTTAGTTTCATTGTGCTAGTAATAGTCCATGCTATAAGCATTGCTTTATTAGTTCTAGGACAATCCTCTTCAGGACATGCTCATTTTGAACTTGTCTCCAGTAACTGACTTTGAAGCCTCAATACAACATATAATAGTCCAATATGAATACATCTCTATTATTTAAACTAAACTGATCGTACAAAGTAGAAGCTAAACCAAACTGATCTTAATTGATCATAGCTAGACCAAACTGATCATACGAACTCCCATATAAACAAAACTGATCTTATCTGATCATAGCTAAACAAAAATGATCATACAGAAGTATAAGCTAAACTTAACTGATCTTAACTAATCATAGCTAAACCAAACTAATCATACATTAATAGAAGCTAAACCAAACTGATCATAGCTGACACATGAAATAGAAGCTAAACCATACTATTTATAGCCGATATTTAAATAAGATGTCTCACGTATTGTATTCAAAATACATAATACTAACCCAAAGTAGCTTAACCCACCATATTTCAATAGTCTAGCTGCATAATTGAACATTGCAATAGTCTAGCTGCATAATTGAACATTATAAAACTTAACAACAGTAGCTTTCAATAATAGCTTATACTCTTGTGTTTTAACAGGAGTAGATTTTAATCATTTGCTTGTTCTACCTAGCCCTTCCTTGCCTTCATCTTGTACTTCTTTTTTCTAACTTCTACTTGAAGCTGCCTTGAAGTAATTGCTGATGTTCTATCCAAAGTTGCCTTTGTTGGTGAATAAGGGAGGTTCGTTGGTGTTGCAATAATTGTTTCATCTCAACTAAATTGATTCTTTCTTGTGCCAGTTGGATTCATGTGTACCTTCCTCATGGATAGTCTTGTGTCAGTATCAAATATAACCATCAGCCTAATTGTTGGGTCTTCATCATCTCCAATATCAGGTCCATAACTGTTGTACTCTTGTGTTCCATCTTGAGTGTTAAAGACTGACTGTTGAGAATGTTGTGTTCCCACTTCACTTTCAAAGAATGCTTCATTTAACATTAAACTCTATCCAAGCTCTTGTGTTTCGTCTTCTGAAGATGTCAATGTGGCTGTATTATCCAAGTCTTTCCTCTTTTTTTGAACAAAGTACAACACCATTACCCTGCCAACCAAAGACAATAGTCAGTACATCCTCTTACAATAGTCAGTTCATAAACAACAAGAATTAGTACTATATAAATCTTTACTTTGTAACATCCTCTTGCATTATGATTTTCATCACCACACTTTCTGTATGTCATTATAATCCCCTTCCTTGAACTGTTCCACTCACCTTTCCTCTTTAAAGTTTCATCAGCAACCTTATTCCTCTTTACTTAGGGTCTTCCAACCATCTTGACAATTTCAGGTGGCTACATGGCTTGACTAGGTAGAACTTTCTAGAATTGCACCCCTCTAACAGGCGAAATTTTGTACTTGTATGTTAGCAAATAATCCTCCTTACTATACCACCAGTGTATTTGTGTCACTAGTTCAATCTTTTCATACATAAATTCCTTAATAGAATGGGTACAAGGTACCCCAGATAGGTACATCTCTTCTATAGATAAATCCCACAACCTATAGGTACATCTCTTCTTCTTAAGATTCACAGTATGTTTGTCTTTACCTTATGTGATTTCAAATCCATAGTCTCCATTAAAGTTCAAAGTGCATGCATGTGATATTGCCCCATAGTCTTTATACAGTTTCATACATGGTGGATCGAGATTTGTATTCCAGCTCATGGCTTTGCCTTCATGTCACGACCCCAAAACCGACCCGGTCGTGATGGCGCCTATCGTGAAACTAGGCCAGCCAACTCATTTTTAAAATAATCCACATTTAATTTAAAACTTAAGTAAAATCATTTTTCAATAGAAATTCGATAAAGATATAAAATCAAAATTTAAGCAAAGCGAAAAATTCAAGCCCGACCTCGGGTTTTACTAAGTTATGAGCAACGCTACAATAGTTCTGAAATAAGACATGACCATAATGGTCTGGAAATAATAACAATGTACTAAGAGGAAGATAGAGAAGGATAAAATTGGAACTGCGATCGTCAGGTAGCTATCTCGCTATCTCCGTGAAGTCCGCGACCGGAATAATCAACAGCCGCTACCGTGCTCTGAGATACCTGGATCTACACATAAGGTTCAGGGTTAACGTGAGTACACTAACTCTGTAAATAAAAAGACCAAACTATGGACTGATAGGTAGTGACGAACCAAACCTCAACAGGTAATAAAATTAAATTGTACAGTAAAGTAGGCATGCTTACAGTTCAAGTATACAACTCAATAGTTAATAAATACAATTTGAACGGTGTGGAATATAAATCTCGGCAAAACTCTATGTACCAATGCATAGAAAGCATGAAGAATGTATCATGTACCTCCACTCTCCAGTCCTCAACCACTCGATATTGTATATGGCCATG
Organism: Nicotiana glauca; assembly: GCA_026770625.1. Classification (NCBI taxonomy): domain Eukaryota; kingdom Viridiplantae; phylum Streptophyta; class Magnoliopsida; order Solanales; family Solanaceae; genus Nicotiana; species Nicotiana glauca. Next base: position 184,134 of record MU668282.1, read on the forward strand.
CCGCCCAGGGAAGATCCTTCCCAGAATATATACACACCACTAACCGTAGTTATACAGTACCTATTGATACCCAATTTTTTTCTAATTATTTTTATACCCAAAATACTTTCAAAATAATATATATGTGCATATATGAGCACACACAAGAGACTTGGTACTTTACCAAATTTTTAATAATTTTTAAACCAATTTATTGCCTATTTTTATATCATAAAATCCAATTATTATTCCCAAAGTTATCATTTTGGCGGAAAAACTATTTTTTATTCTCATATTTACACCAAAATATGGCAAACATGATTTTTTCATATTTTTTACAAATTTATTTAGTATTTTTTAAAATTAAATTGCACATAATTACAATATTAGCCCCTTTTAAGATTTAATTGTACTTATATTTATAAAATTGACTCCAGTATGTTTAATTTGATAATTATGTATTATTAATCATTTTAGCATGATTTATTTACTTCCGAAAATTATTTTGCTATTTTTTATAAATTAGATAAGGGAAAAGTGGCTATTTAAAAGTTAGCCCTTTTTGCATTTTCAATTTTAACCGGAATCGGGCCCTAATCTTAGCCCCAAATTGAACCCAATCCCCCAAACCAATTTCCTAATCCACCCGACCCAAGACCCAATCACCTGAACCAGCTCGTGTCCCTTTTAATCTGAACCGTTAATCATTTTGGTCAATGGCCCAAGCTCCCCTTTACCATTTTTAATTCTAAACGACCCCTAAAACCTCCCCATTCTCTCAAAGACCTCCGCCTCTAATCCCTCGTCTTTCTCAAATGCTCTCACCCACCTAAAACCCTAATAGTCGCCTACCCCTCTTTGACCTTAAGTCACCAGAATCCATGGCTAATCTAACCATGGACAACCTCTACTCACCATCTCTATTCCCACACGCCTGCTCACTGAACATTCAAGGCTAGACCTCAAGGTTCTTCATCCAGACCTTGGTCGATTCGAGATTCTTTGGCCGTTTTCGGCCTTCCTCCGGCGTATCTTGGCCTCTTGAGCCTGGATTTGACCTTATCAACTCAGATCCGTTCTCGTGACTTCCAAGCCTTTCTCGTCCTTTAGGGTTCTCCGAAGCCCTAACCTATTCGAGGTTCCTTTTTGTTTATTCTTTTAGATCTGTGCTAGATCTATGCTGTTGGAAATATTTTAGAGTTTTCCCCCAAATTTCCTCTTTCAAAACTATTCAAATCAACTTTAGGGTTTTATGAAAATGGATCCTAAAATGTTTTCTGATTCTTTTAATCTCCCTTATGTGTGTTTATGCTCGTTGTTTTATTTCCTATTATGTTCGAGGCTGTTCTCTTGTTTCTTACCGGATTTCTACAGAGATTCTTTTACATTCTGTGTTCACATGCTAGCGTAGGTTGTTGACTTACTTTTTGCTATATGTTTCAGGTTCATGCTTTAATTTTGTTTCTAAATTTCCGCTGATCATGATTCTTGCCTACCTTTGTCTTAACGCTCGTGGTTTTCTCTTGTTTCTGTTTGTGCATGTCTTCATATCTCTGTGATATTTTGTGACATTCTAGAACTTGCATGTCAGGAATCTTAGTTTCTTTTGAGGTTTCTGAATGTTTCTTCTAAGGTTATCTGCTATATGTTTTTTCTGGTTCTCATCTCTAAATTGGCTTAACCTCGCATGCCTAATGTTTGTGTGCTCTTGATACACGCTGAATGTCCCTCTAAAATAACCATAGATTCGGGACTAATTTCAGACATCCTTGTGTAAAAATGATTGATTTTTTCCTTGTTTTATTTGAAATTTTTTTTTAACCTTTCGATTCCCCTATTTCTGACTTGGTTCAGGGGCAATTTTGAATCCCCGATTCCCTGATTTACTACGTAACAATTGATTTACTTTGTCCTTGACTTATTTACTTGACCGTGTATTTCAAAATTTTCTTTCCTTAATTAAAACCCCTATGTATTTACCCCTTATTTGTATGCTATTCACAACATGCTTACTTGATCCCCTTTCTTAAATAACTCTTGCCCTTTACCGTTCAAATTTGAATTCCTCAATTAAAGGGATTTTCTGCTACTGATTGATTCTAATTGATACATGGTTATTTTCTTACCTTGTTCCCTGCCTGATTTCAAACTATAAATACTCTCCTCCATTCTCTTTGAACACACACGAACACAGAACGCAATCTGAGTTCACAAGTCACTATCACTTAAAAACTCTCTCTCTTTTACTTGTGCTGCTGTGGACTTTGTTTACTCTACTTTCTCCTGCACTCTTTTGCTTCTCTACTGGTATGTCTCAGTTAGTTTACATGTCTCCACCACAATGTGTTTACTTCTGCCCACTTCTGTCCAATTCTTTTAGTTGACATTTGTTTCTAGCATATTGTAACATGTTCCCCCCCTTTCCTTTGTAATTCAGTATTTAAATTATGTATGCATCCTGTCAGTTGCTTGTCATGAATTTGATATTTTATGAATCCCAAACCCTCATACCCCTTTATATGTGAGTTATGGTTCAGGGCATGACAACACTCTAATATTGTTGTCCATGATTCTGTATTGGATTCTTTGAATCCCAAACTCAATCAGTTCCCATTCCCTTTTCCCCTTTATGTGTTTTTGAGCTTTAGATTTGGGTCTGGCAGTGTCCTAATCACTGTCCAGACCCTAGTCTGACCTTCAAGAGTCTGCTCTTAGTGTGTTTGACCAAGCAGGTGATCAGGGGTATGCCAACCTACTTTGTGGCTATGTATGACCACAACCTGTCATGGCTCCCCAATCCCCCTTTCACTTTTCACTTACTCTTAGCTATTAAGTTCTTCCCCTCTCTTGCAAGCCATGCTTTGGGACCCCCTGAGCTCCCTCTGAACTTGGATGCCTGAGAGCTGGCTCTTCCACACTGCACTATTTCTATTCTAATGGTATCTTGGGTGTATGCAATGCCGGGAATCCCTAAGATTCCTTAGAACTTTTAAACACCCTGGGTAAAGAAAAGGCTTTGGAAATCTGGATCCCGGAAGTGGCTCAATCGCAAATTATTAGACATTAAGGTTGAATTAGGCTGCTCGGATCTAGCTGTTAGCCTCTGATGTATTTTTTCTACATTCTGTAATAACTTGTATAAACTTGGGGAGTATAGTAAAGTGATGTGGGAGGGGTCTTTACTTTCTTGCATCAAAAGGGTAGAAATCATGATCTTAGGACTTTATTATTTAACCATCTAGAGATCCTGCCTATAGGACCGTTTTAATCACATAGAAAGCATGTCTACAGGACATAACACTCACTTTCTGCAATTATGCATATAGAAATCCTACCTATAGGAGTTAACTTTCTGCAAATTTATAGGTGTCATGCCTATAGGATGTGCATACGCATGACATTAGGCAAACTTTAGGTTTAATAAACAAGCATCCGTCCACAAGTTTATTAACAACTTCGGTAATCAATAACTTGTAGAATCATGTCCATAGGAGCTTATTTTGAACCAAACTTGTTTAGCCTATTTAACAACAGTAGCAATTGATTAGCCGTTTCGCCTAAGTCAGCACATGTTTTCCAAAACGTAGTCTCTAGTAAAACTTGTTTCAAATCAGTGTATACTTTTCCATAAAATCTATTTCTTTAACTGGCATATCTTTTATGAAACTCCTTCTTTCTAATATTCTGCCTAAACGTGTTTTCCAACTCAATTCCTATCTTTTGAACTCGTCGTTTTAAATCAGTTCCACAACTCGCTCTTTTCTTTAGATCACTCTGTCCCTTATGGAATTTTCAAAACTTTTTTTTTTGTGTTTAACCACAATTAGGCAGTTTGTTTTCCCTTTTGAACTAGTTTTCTAAACGTCTGCAGCATACCCTTTTTCTTCAAGACTCTTCTGCAAAATCATCTTCTAAAATCAATACTTTCTTAAATCAACTTGCGACTAATTCAGTGCCTTAATCTCTGACAACTGTATTCGAGTTGCCTAATGCAGACTTTTTGTCCAAATATATGTGTTGAACCAGTCCGCTCACTGCTTAATTTTAATCTAAGAACAAATCAATATTTGTCAAGGCATTCTAAACTATATGATTTTTTGATTTCTGGGGTTTATTTGAGCCTTATTTGCTTGTTTATTCTTCCCTTTATTTGATACTTTGTCAGGACCCAAAATCCACTAAGGGTCGTGGTGGCGCCGGACACCGCTGTTAGGCCAGCCAATTAGATTACCAATTAATTTCCTCTTTTAATGCTTTTGAAAATCTAAGGTTTTTCCTTCTGTTTCACATAAAAATAAGATAATTTCTTGAATTCAAACTTAAATAATAACAATTAGTACAAAGATTCACTAAAACCATCCCAGAAACCCGGTGTAACAAGCGCATGAGCAACTAATGATAAAGACATAAAATACAACACAACATTCGTCTGGAATACAATGGACAGGAAGGAAATACAGTTACTAGAAGGGACTTTAAAAGCTGCGGTCCGCCTTGAATACTGCAACTCACATAGTCCCCGAATCGTCCGTGCTGCTGCGCCCCGTAGTCCGCTAAGGTATCATGTACCTATGCAAAAAAAATGCATAGAAGTGTAGTATGAGTACGTAATCAACGTGTACTCAGTGAGTGTACCGCCTAATCCCAAAGGAGTAGAGACGATATGGCCAACTTTGACACACTCTAATGGTCCAACGGTTATTTATTCTCAATATGCATATCAACAGTGGATTTGTTATCTAACATGATTTTTATCCAAATAGAGGAAACAAGTAAACACGTAATTCCTTCATAGGAAATTTCCAAGGTTTCTTTTCATTATTAACAATATGATCTCGAGCCATAGTGAGGCATGTAACAGCTTAAATAAATCCAGACAGCAATATAAGCATGCGCAAATCATACTGAGGCGACGGCCCGATCCAACAGAAATAAATGTGCACTTGCCGAGGGTCTACGGCGCGCCTATAGATGCATCTATTAATCTGCCGAGGCATTCGGCCCGTTCCAAAATAAACACACACTGACAGATAAACAGTCAGGAAGTCAACGTGGAGCAAATATCCAGGAAAGGTCAATTCTCTTTATTAATTTGAGAAACGAAGCTTAAGTCTTTAGAAAATCCCATTTATTAATTTAATGTGATCTATTACCCCGCTCGCGAATAATCCATGCGATGCGGTACACATAATATACATGCTCAGATAGCTAATTAGAATTTTATCGAGGAATAATTATCCAAATAAGCCAATTCTCTGTTTAACAAGTCAGGAAGGATGTTTAATCTCTTTTAAATTTGTTTACTAATCAAAGGTGGTTTAAACAATTCAAGTCATCGATGGGTTCATAATTTAATTCAAGTATAACATGCTGATGGGTCCTAACTACCCGGACAGTAGCATAATAGTAGCTACGTACGGACTCTCGTCACCTCGTGCGCACGTAGCCCCCACAAATAGGAGCACTTAATCATTTACTTCACATATGGGGTAAATTCCCCCTCACAGAATTAGAAAGGAGACTCATCTCGCTCTGAAGACCTGCCACCGACATTCTACATCTTTCCGAAAGCTCGAACCAACGCACAACGCACCAAAACTAGCCAATGATCATACAAATCTATTAATATATGCTTAACTATACCTTAGAACTCAAGTCATAACAATTTCTAACCTCGAACGAAAAGTTGACCAAAATGCCCTCGGGCCCACGTGCCCGGAATCCGAAATTTTTCGAAGATAAAGGTTACCCATGACCTTAGGAACTCAAATATATAATTTTCTCCTAATTCCATACTCAAAATCATGGCTAAAATCCAAGGTTATAATCTTCTAGGTTTCCAACCAAACCCCAACATTTACACTAATTTCCATGCTTAATTTCATACACAATCAATGAGTTTGCTTAATTTCATACACAATCAATGTATTTAACTCATAATAGGTAGGGATAACATACTTTAATCCTTGATGACAAAAATCCCTCCTTGAAGTATCCCCAAAATCGCTCCAAGCCAAGCAAATATGAGAGAAATGAGCCAAATCCGACCTTTTAAAACACCCCACTGCCTTCAGCATTTTTTGCTTCTGTGATGACATTTCCGCTTCTGCGGATGTCGCTTCTGCGACTTTCTAACCGCTTCAGCGGTTTTGGGCTTGAGTGGACTGACTGCTTTTGTGGTCTGGGGGCCGCATAAGCGGAACCGCTTCTGCGGTCGCTGGGCTGCTTCTGCGGTTACCTGGGCCTGCCCCCCTTTCCGCTTCTGCGAGCTATTCCCCGCTTCTGCGGTCCCATTTCTGTAGAAGCCGTTATACCAGATTCCAGCTGCATGTTTCTTCCAAAAATCCCAATTTTTTGTTCCGTTAACCACCCGAAATCCACCCGGGGCCCCCGGGATCACAACCAATCATACCAAACAATCCCAAAACACATTACGGACCTGCTCGAGGCCTCACATCATATCAAACAACACCAAAATCACGAATTACACCTCAATTCAAGCTTTATGAACTTTGAAGTTTCCAACTTCTATTTTCGATGCCGAAACCTATCAAATCACGTCCGATTGACTTCAAATTTTGCACACAAGTCATATTTGACATTACAGACCTACTCCAACTTTCGAAATTGGATTCCGACCCCGATATCAAAAAGTCAACCCCCGGTCAAACTCTTCAAAAACCATAAAATTGCTATCTTTAGCCAAATGGCTTCAAAATGGTCTACGGACCTCCGAATTTACTTGCGATCGCGCCCCCAACTCCATAATCACTATACAGAGCTATTCACAGTCTCGGAATTCCAAAAGGATATTGATAACACCAAAATGCACTTCAAACCAAACTTATGGAATTTCTTCTAAAATGCTAACTTCCATAATAGGCGCCAAAACGCTCCCGGGTTATTCAAAACCCAATTCGGGCATACGCCCAAGTCCGAAATCATCATACGAACCTGCTGGAACCTTCAGATCCCGATTCCGAGGTCGTTTACTCAAAAATCCAATCCTAGTTCATTCTTTCAACTTTAAGCTTTCGAAATGAGAATTCTCTTCCCAAGTCTACTCTTGACTTCTCGAAATTCAATTCCGACCATGCGTAAAAGTCATAATACCCGAAATGAAGCTGTTCATGGCCTCCGATTGCTGAACGGAGCGCTAGTACTCAAAACTACCAGTCGGGTCGTTACATTCTCTCCCACTTAACATACGTTCGTCCTCGAACGTGCTGAGAACTGTGCTGGAGTAGTCTGAGGTCACTGTTTAGCACTTCACGCACCTTCCCGTGCCACCAAAACTTAGCTGAGCACATAAGCACGATAAATTCTGAAAAATGTTCCCTTTTATTCAAGCAAATAAGTCTTAAAGCCCGATTCCAACGTCCGGAATCCTATGCTAGGCTTGTTTCCAACATACGACCACCATGTCAATCACTTCACACTGTACTCAAACATAACAACATAACTTTGCTGAATTCTTACTTTGCAACACTAAATCCACAGGACCACCACAATATTCTCTGATTAACTTAACCAAAATCCTACTGATCCGATGCTCCCATTGCACCCCATGACATATACAGGTCTTACCCTAACCTTTACCACACCGCCACGACGGACAAGATGTACCGACATTCATAATCAATTGTGGAGTCAACAAAGCATTAGGTCTACATCCTGACAAGGCCTTAACCTCATTCTGAACCCAATAATGGTCTTATCTCCATAATATACCTCATATAACTGGATTGCACAGAATCCTAGATCAAGGGATCTCGTCTCATCTGATACAACTGCTTAGGCAATAAGCCACCCTAGAAATCATTAAAATCTCATATGATGCTACCATGCGCCAATAAGCCACCAATCCGAACACAACACAAACAGGAAATCAAATTCTGGAAGGAATTAACTAAACCCCGCACCAACGTGGACTTCTCCTAGAAAGATAGGAAGCGAAACACACAAAGAAATATCATATAGAAAACTAGACTCGACATCACACTGTTGCGGCGCGCAACCCGATCCAAATAACATACCCACGGCGGCGTGCCACCCGATCCATAAATAGATCTCACAGAAGGAGATTGCACTTTGAGCTAAATCTGCTCATTACAACAAAACATCAAATTTCAATCACAAGCACGTTAAGTGAATAATAACATCCCTGAGGAAACACATAGCACTATAGGCTACGAAACTCAAGCACAACTGAGGTGCGATATACAACATAAATCTCAAAGCCATCCTGCTCGTAACACATCATTTCTACACGGATTCTCAACACGTAAGCAATTTTCTCAAGCCGTCTCATGACTCATACAGCGCAATACATCATTACCTAGAATAGTTGATGACAAAATAACACCCCGACCGTTCCTCCATAGGGAACGCTCGCTGAAACGAACACAACT
>MU668282.1:197671-209696 GCA_026770625.1 Nicotiana glauca
GGCGACGGCCCGATCCAACAGAAATAAATGTGCACTTGTCGAGGGTCGATGGAATGCCTATAGATACATCTATTAATCTGCCGAGGCGTTCGGTCCGTTCCAAAATAAACACACACAGACAGATAAACAGTCAGGAAGTCAACGTGGAGCAAATATCCAGGAAAGGTCAATTCTCTTTATTAATTTGAGAAAAACGAAGCTTAAGTCTATAGAAAACCCCATTTATTAATTTAATGTGATCTATTACCCCGCTCGTGAATCATCCATGCGATGCGGTACACATAATATACATGCTCAGATAGCCAATTAGAATTTTATCGAGGAATAATTATCCAAATAAGCCAATTCTCTGTTTAAAAATTCAGGAATGATGTTTAATCTCTTTTAAATTTGTTTACTAATCAAAGGTGGTTTAAACAATTCAAGTCATCGATGGGTTCATAATTTAATTCAAGTATAACATGCTGATAGGTCCTAACTACCCGGACAATAGCATAATAGTAGCGACGCACGGACTCTCGTCACCTCGTGCGCACGTAGCCCCCACAAATAGGAGCACTTAATGATTTACTTCACCTATGGGGTAAATTCCCCACTCACTGAATTAGAAAGGAGACTCACTTCTCTCCGAAGACCTGCCACCGGCATTCTACATCTTTCCGAAAGCTTGAACCAACGCACAACGCACCAAAACTAGCCAATGATCATAAAATCCATTAATATATGCTTAACTATACCTTACAACTCAAGTCATAACAATTTCTAACCTCGAACGAAAAGTTAACTAAAATGCCCTCGGGCCCACGTGCCCGGAATCCGAAATTTTTCGAAGATAAAGGTTACCCATGATCTTAGGAACTCAAATATATAATTTTCTCCTAATTCCATACTCAAAATCATGGCTAAAATCCAAGGTTATAATCTTCTATGTTTCCAACCAAACCCCAATATTTACACTAATTTCCATGCTTAATTTCATACACAATCAATGTATTTAACTCATAACAGGTAGGGATAACATACTTTAATCCTTGATGACAAAAATCCCTCCTTGAAGCATCCCCAAAATCGCTCCAAGCCAAGCAAATATGAGAGAAATGAGCCAAATCCGACTTTTAAAACATTCCACCGCCTTCAGCATTTTTCGTTTCTGTGATGACATTTCCGCTTTTGCGGATGTCGCTTCTACGACTTTCTAATCGCTTCAGCGGTTTTGGGCTTGAGTGGACTGATCAGTTCTGCGGTCTGGGGGCCGCATAAGCGGAACCGCTTCTGCGGTCCCTGGGCCGCTTCTGCGGTTACCTGGGCCTGCCCCCCTTTCCGCTTTTGTGAGCTCTTCCCCGCTTCTGCGGGGCCGCTTCTGCGGTCCTATTTCCGTAGAAGTGGTTATACCAGATACCAGCTGCATGTTTCTTCCAAAAATCCCATTTTTTTGATCAGTTAACCACCCGGAATCCACCTGGGGCCCCCGGGACCCCAACCAATCATACCAACCAATCCCAAAACACATTACGGACCTGCTCGAGGCCTCACATCATATCAAACTACACCAAAATCATGAATTACACCTCAATTCAAGCTTTATGAACTTTGAAGTTTCCAACTTCTATTTCCGATGCCGAAACCTATCAAATCACGTCTGATTGACTTTAAATTATGCACACAAGTCATATTTGACATTACAAACCTACTCCAACTTCCGAAATTGGATTCCAACCCCGATATCAAAAAGTCAACCCCCCGGTCAAAATCTTCAAAAACCATAAAATTGCTATCTTTAGCCAAATGGCTTCAAAATGGTCTACGGACCTCCGAATTTACTTCTGATCGTGCCCCCAACTCCAGAATCACTATACGGAGCTATTCATAGTCTCCAAATTCCAAAAGGACATTGATAACACCAAAATGCACTTCAAACCAAACTTATGGAATTTCTTCTAAAATGCTAACTTCCACAATAGGCGCCAAAACGCTCCCGGGTTATCCAAACCCCAATCTGGGCATATGCCCAAGTCCGAAATCATCATACGAACTTGCTGGAACCTTCGGATCCCAATTCCGAGGTCGTTTACTCAAAAATCCAATCCTAGTTCATTCTTTCAACTTTAAGCTTTCGAAATGAGAATTCTCTTCCCAAGTCAACTCTGGACTTCTCGAAATTCAATTCCGACCATGCGTACAAGTCATAATACCTGAAATGAAGCTGTTCATGGCCTCCAATTGCTGAACGGAGCGCTAGTACTCAAAATGACCTGTCGGGTCGTTACATACTTGTTTTGAATGTCGAGCTAGAATTTTATCCTTTAAACTCCACAATGGCCTCTACCCCTTTCTTTCCTTTTAGGATTAGAAGTCCTAATACCCCGGAATTGATAGGATTGGGACAGGTAGTAGCATGTGATAAGTAAACGATACCGTTCCGCTCTTTAATACCTTAACAGGGTAGGAAGGGTAGCCATAGAGATGATGATTACACGATAACATTATGTGTATAATTGGGTACCAGTGTTGTGCGAATGATCCATGTAATGTATAAACCTAGGAATCCCCTCTCCTTTTATTAGTTTAACAATTTTTTTTAGAACTTTAAAAGCTGCTGCACTTTCAACTTCTATTTCTCACACGATTTTTGGTTTGCTTGCACTAATTGCTTGATTTCTTCCCTTTACTTGCACATTTCTTTTACAACTAAACTGCTCCCTTTTTGAATTTCAGCACTTCTTTTAACCTTTTTGTGCTTCCTGTTATACTTGTTAGTTTATTCGCATTTGTACTTAAAGTCACAATTGTAGCATGGCCGGGAACCACACTAGTGGATCTTGAGGGGTGCCTAACACCTTCCCCTAGAGATAATTTCAATCCCTTACCCAAAACTCTGGTCTGCATCTTTAATTCTTCTAAAAGTGTCCTAATGCACTATAATTATTAGGTGGCAACTCTCCAAACTCCAAAAAACCCAATTCTCAAATGGGATAAGAGTTGTTTTCCCAAATGTTGTGAATCCAATTCCGCGAGGAAAAAGGGGGCGTCGACAGCATGGCGACTCTACTGGGGATTCTTTAGGCTTTTACCATTGCATGCTATGTGTGACTTTACCGCTTTCTTTATTACTTTTGTCTAATGCCTTTATTTGAAATTGACTTGTTTCTTTTGTTTCTTTTCTTTAATTACTTTCATTTACTGCTTCCCCGTCAATGATGTTGTAATTTTGAGCAATTATTGTAAACTTTATTGTATGAACGTGAAAATACATGTCAATATGTTTCATTCTGGTAAACTGCATCTTCAACATCATATTCCACTCGTGCCAAACAAATACTATAGCAACACTTATAATGAGTAGTTGCGCGCTTCCAATACTATTACCCCCTAAATTTGGCAAAGGTATATTTGCAGTAAAACCAGTCGATCAGTGGTGCAGTTGATGGTTCCGTGTCTTTTCCTCTTGAGTTGTCCGCTCAAGGATACCTGTGTAATACCCAAATAGAAAACTTATTCCATTTAAATTGTACATGCATCATGGTCAAACCTAGCTGAGTCAGTTATGTTGTCCACATAATGACTCATTAAGATAGCCTTGTCCAAAGTCCACCGGGTTTCCTTGAAAACCAAACGGACGCCTCCATGTTCTGTGCATTTATTTGGAGAACTTAAGTGCTTGCTATGCTAATTATTGATTTAAATAGTCGAGTCTGGTGGGGGTAAGGGCCTAACACTATGTTTTGCAAAAAATGAGGCACGAGATCCCCAGATTTGGCATGGTAACCAACATTCATCCAAGGCTGCTGAACTAGTGGAACGACCTCCATCCTAGTGAGCAAACACTCGTCCGCAAGTACTTAGGGAATCTGCCTTCTCTCCTAGAGATTCAGCCTAACAACAGAATCATAGAGGCTGCAACATTGTTCTGGGATAGTGACAAGTCTGTGTTCCGCTTTGGTGATCTTGAAATAACTCCTTTACTTGAAGAAATAAGGGTTTTAGCTGGAATTCCTTGGGAGACTCCGGGTTTGCTTATGCCAGAAAATCGCAAAGGAAGGGATTTCCTTAAGATGATGGGACTGAAGAAAAACCCAGATTTAACAAGTTTGAAAGACTCCTACATCCTATTTGACTATCTATCCGAGAGGTACGACCATAACAAGTCATACCGTACCTATTCAGATGAATTTGCTATCATCTCATTGGGGCATGTCTGTAGAAGGGTCTTTGTCTTCACATTTTGCTTTTCGGGGATGATCGTGTTCCTTATGAAGAAGGATATGATCCACACCAGACTAGCCATGGTAACCAAAACTTTAATGGAAGGGATTAGTGGGCAAACTTTCAGCATAGTGCCCATGATCGTCGCCGGGATATACCGCGCCTTGAACAAATGTCAACAACAAGGCAGTCATTTTGAGGGTTGCAACTTATTACTTCAGCTTTGGCTCACGGAACACCTCCAGAAAGGGGAATACTGACAAGAGATCCTATGCAGAGATTGGGATGATCATATCGCCTTCTATCAGCCAAGGCATATGAATCATATGCCTAAAATGTTCGCTCAGCCGGAGGATGCCAGAGGATGGGTAGAATTGTTCAAAAATCTGAAAGAAGACCAGGTGCAAGGGATGTTTGAGTGTTTCCCCACGGATGAATTCATTGTTCGATCCTGAGATACGCCATTTCTCATACTGATTGTTTTGAGAGGGACTTATCCTTACGTTCCTCTCCAAGCCATGAGGCAAGCTGGAAGAAAACAAATCATACTAAGGGTCAATAAAATGAGTCATCTCAGGGCCGATTTCCAGGACGACGATAGCCCTCACAAGTGCCAAGCTCAGCATTTGTGGCATTGCAAAATCATTTTGGGGAAAGAATCCATTGAGCCAGACTGGTACCACGCCGGTTGTGTGCCGCATTATTCGGGTTGGTTAGAAGACAATGACATGGGCCGGTCGGGATTCATTCGAGGTCACATAATTATTGACGAGCACGCTGAAGCACGAGTTAAGTATAATCAACTACGCACGAGAATTCGAGAGTGTGAAAGTGAGCATCGGGAAATACAAGAAGCCCATCGGAAATTGATCGAGGAGTGGAAAGAAATGGCTGTCAGTGCCAACAACTAGCTAGGGTATTTGGAGCGGGGTCTAGTAGAGCTGGAAGGAAAGTTCATCAAGAGGATCGAAGACTGCCAAAACACTGAAGGAAATGCAGGCGGACATCCGGCCCGAGCCTACTTACTGCTAGGACTACGCGAGTTGGTGGAGCTGTTCGAGGGAGACAAGGATGCCAAATTTGGGTAAGGTCCTTCTGGGACCAACTAGTTAGTGACATTTACTTTCTGTTATTTAGATTCATTTGGGATTCGTCTTATTTTTATCAATAATATGAGGCCTTTAGCATTATAAGTTCTCCAAAACTAATTGTCACTAGGCCTACCTCGGGCACAACGAGGCACCAAAATTAGGACGCCATTTATATTCCCGCACAATATGTTTAAATACTGCAGTATTTTTCCTCATGACCCATACTAACTCGTTACCTTTTTGTTTTTCTTTTATTTTTTATTCCCTCCCCCAAAGGTTAGTTCGTGCATTCTGGCACCATCCGCATACTCCACAAGATCCAAGGCCCCCCCACCTCCTCTTCCTCCTCTTCCTATCCAGAATAAGAACAAAGGTAAAATGGGAGATACAAGCGCCAGAAAGGAGATTGAGATTCCTCAGGGTACCCCGGTTGCTAAGGAAACTGCTACACAATTGGAGCAAAAGTTGTTGAAATTTCGAGAAGAACTGGATCAGGTTCAGAATTTGGTGAACCTATCATTTTCCCTCATAGCTCCTGATGTCAACACCCAGAATCCCGCACCTCCACAAAATACCCCACAACCACAGATACAACCCACTCATACCCAGCACTGCAACACATGTCACACTCCAAATAACACTCCACTACTCATTCCCGAGCCACTAAACACTACCAATGACCATCTCCACAACACTCCTATTTATATGGATACTGTACCCCACTACACTCAACCAATCTCAAATGCACCTGAGTCTGATGAAAAAGACTCCCTTATCAGGAACTTAGCAACAGAACTCAAGAAATTGACCAGCCGAGTTCAGGGCGTGGAAAGTAACAAAGGTATTGAGGGGTTAAATTATAAAAACTTATGCACTTAACCAGATGTTGAACTTCTGGAGGGATACAAACCTCCTAAGTTCGAAATGTTTGATGGAACAGGAGATCCCAGAGTCCACCTGAGAACCTATTGCGATAAGCTAGTTGGGGTTGGAAGAGATGAGAAGATCCGTATGAAGCTCTTCATGAGGAGCCTGAAGGGAGATGTACTATCCTGGTACATCTGTCAGGACCCCAAGAAATGGACAAGTTGGGTAGGTATGGCATCGGACTTCATGGATAGATTCCTATTCAATACAGAGAATGCACCGGATGTATTCTACATACAAAAATTTAAAGAAGAAACCCACCGAAACATTCCGCGAGTATGCCACTCGTTTGAGGTCAGAAGCTGCAAAGGTCAGGCCGGCCCTAGAAGAAGAACAAATGAATAGATTCTTCATCTAAGCTCAGGATCCCCAATATTACAAGAGGTTGATGCTGATCGAGGGTCAAAAGTTCTCTGATCTCATCAAACTCGAAGAAAGAATCAAAGAGGGCATTAAGAATGGTATGGTTATAAATCTTGAAGCATTGTAAGCCACCAATAAGGCTTTACAAACTGGTGGCGCATCCAAGAAGAAAGATGTGAGTGTCGTGATGGTCTCACAGGGAGCCAAATCACCACCAAAATACCACACCTACCCATCACCTCCACTTATATATCAGCCCATCCCAAATTACCAAGCACCCGCACCCTCCTATCCACCTCCCGTTTACCAATCCTCTCCATCTCTCACATATCAACTCACCTCACCCAGATACTCTCAACCAGAACCTGTTTACCAAGCTTATAATGCTCAACCCTCTCACTACCAATCACCACCCATCCGTTAAAATTTTCCAAGACCCAGACCAAATTTTGACCGCAAACCTCCCAGACAATACACAACCATCGCTGAACCGATTGACGAACTATATGAAAGACTTAAAGCTGCTGGTTATATCACTCCTATCCCAGCCAAAGCTCCAGAAAATCTCTCCCTGTGGGTCAACCCCAACAAGACCTGTGCGTATCACTCCGACATGAAGGGACACACCCTTGACGAGTGCCGTTCGTTGAAAGACAAGATTCAGACCCTGATCGACAATAAGGTCATTATAGCAAAGAATCCTACTCCTAATGTTCATAATAACCCCCTGCCTGACCACAAAGGTAGAGACATTCATATGATCGAGATCGAGGATGATTGGGACCCTAAAAGGTCGATAGGTTTGATTGCGTAAGGGGACGAACCAAAGAAACCAGTGGTTGCCCTTAACCCAATTGTTGTGCAGAATCATCCCTCCAGGGATGATGAAGTAAATATGTCTATACCTCTCGAATTTGAAGCGCCTCCCTATACAAAGGCGCCCGAACTAATCAAGGTTGAATTTGGAGTTCCAAAGGCACCTACACCCTTTGAAGTTGCTGTGCTACCACCAAGGGTGCCTATTCCAGTGGAAATGACTGACATAACACCATTCTACTCAAATGCCATACCATGGGATTACACTGCCGAAGCTAGGAGGAAAGGAAAGACCAAGACAGGAGAAACTATTGCCGCACAAGGAATGACTAGAACAAGAAGGGTTTACACCCCAGAGCACCTAGCTGAGTCCAGTAAGCAAGCCCCAAAACGGCATATTGAAACAGGACCCGATGATCTTTGAAGGAAAATACAGGCTAAGGAGTACTCGGTCGCTAAACAATTGAACAAAACACCAGCACAGATATCTATCTTGGCTCTTCTGCAGAGTTCAGACACTCACAAGAATGCCTTAATAAAGATAATGAGTGAAGCCTATGTGCCCAGCAATATAACCGGGGGTGAAATGGCGAATGTGGTGGGGCAAGTGTTAGAGAGCCATAAAATAACCTTCCACGAAGACGAGTTACCGCCAGAAGGTTTGAGCCACAACAAGGCACTACACATCATCGTGCAATGCAAAGATTATTTCATCACTAGAGTTCTGATCGATGAAGGATCGAGCCTCAACATCTGTCCGCTTGTAACTCTCAGAGCTCTGGGGAAAGGCCTACATGAGATCAAAGACGGGGCTATCAATGTCAAAGCCTTAGATGGGTCCCAGAGATCTACTACTGGAGAAATTAGCCTATGCTTGAAAATGGGACCAACATGGTTCGGCATCGACTTCCAAGTGATAGACATCCCGACATCCTACAACTTGCTGTTGGGACGCCCCTGGATCCACACTGCTGGAGCCGTAGCATCGACCCTGCATCAGGCGGTAAAGTTTGAATGGAATCACCAAGAAGTGATCATTTATGGCGATGGTAGTAACCCCATATATAGTCGCCAGACCATCCCAATGATCTGGGGCAGAAGGAGAATAGGCGGAGAAACATACTACCACATCGAAAGGGTCAACTCTGTAGATAAAGATAAGTGGTGGGACAACAAGATTGAAAGTATACTGAATCGGTGTAGGTACGAGCCTGGAAAGGGACTCGGTAAAAATCTTTAGTGGATCACTAAACCCATCAAACTGAAGAATCATGACACTACCTTTGGCTTAGGATACGACTATACTTGGGAGGAATTCCAGAACTGGTTGCCATCATGGCGCGACCCCTTCTATCCATTGGAATTTCTGATACCTAGCCTGGAACAGACCTTCTAACCAGCAAATACTATATATGGGTCAGAAGAAGATGAAGCGTTGGCGGCCATGAAGAATTTGTTCCTGGAGGATGATGATATGGACTGCTGTGTTCTTTTCAAGGAGGAAGGGGAGGAAGGCCCTTCCATACAAGCTGTGAACAGAGGGGACCGCCTCAACAACTGGTCAATTAGGATCCCGAAAGGCTTCGGGGTAGAAAGGCTAAACAAAAGCACCATGCATCTCATTTTTTTTAGCTTACTTTACTAGTTGATTTTCTTTCCGCATTGTCTTTTATTTCGAAAAGAGCTCCGATGTTTCAAACAATTATGGATTTAATCAAAGCATTTTAGTTTATCATATATATCTCACTTATTATTTTCTCTATCATTTACTCTATTTTATACAACATTGCTGTTACTTATCTTGACGATGAACCAACGACTGTGACTTGCAACGAAACAACGCAACAAAAGGATATAGACTCAGAAAAAGATGAGATACCTAAAGAGGTCGTCAGAGAGATTGAGAATTTTGAAAATAGACCTAAGTCCAACCTGGAAGAAACTGAGGTCATTAGTTTGGGAGATACAGAAAATGTCAAAGAAAGTCGCATCAGCGTTCACTTGTCGCCATCAGAGAAGGAAGAATATACAGAATTTTAAAAGAATATGAGGACATATTTGCCTGATTGTACGATGATATGAATGGACTTCGCACGGCCATTGTAGCTCATAAGTTACCAACAGATCCAGCCTGTCCACCGGTAAAGCAAAAGCTCAGGACATTCAAGCCCGACATGAGTTTGAAAATCAAAGAAGAGGTTACTAAGCAATTCAAAGCTAAGGTTCTCAAAGTGGTAGAGTATCCAACATGGTTAGCCAACATCGTGCCAGTAACAAAGAAGGACGGGAAGGTTAGAATCTGTGTCGACTACCGGGATCTCAACCGGGCCAGTCCCAAAGATGACTTACCCTTGCCAAACATACACATTCTTATCGACAACTGCGCCAAGCATGAGTTGTAGTCTTTCATTGATTGTTTCGTCGGGTATCATCAAATATGGATGGATGAGGAAGATGTAGAGAAAACGGCTTTCATCATGTCGTGGGGGATGTATTGTTACAAAATGATGCCATTTGGGTTGAAGAATGCTGGCGCCACCTACATGAGAGCCATGACTACCATCTTCCATAACATGATACATAAGGAGATCGAGGTATATGTGGATGACGTCATCATCAAATCCAAGAAAGCCACTGATCATATGGAAGATCTGAGAAAGTTTTCAACAAATTAAGAAGGTATAATCTGAAATTGAATCCTGCCAAGTGTGCATTCGGGGTTCCTGCCAAAAAACTACTTGGAAGGCCCCGTGAAATCCTTACTCGAAAACCCGGATCCCGTGGTGCCAAGTTAGGAGCATGTGTTAACAACTAATAAATACGCTTCGCGGCTCGCAAGATCACCACGGCACAGACCTTTTTGGATTGAATAATGCATTGAAAAGTCAAGAATAAGTTTCCAAAAAAAATGCAAGAAATGCGGTCCAAAATGCGGCCGCAAATCAGGAATACGGACTGCATATCTGCTGTAGAGTGAGTCAGAATATTGGTTAAAATTGAAGTCAGTTATGCGGTCGAAATGCGATCGCATAATCGAAATGCGGACCGCATAGTCATCGCATATTTTCCTTTGAATTTTGCGAGGGTCAGTTCTGCGGTGCACTTTGCGACCGCAGAACATGAATGCAGACCACATTCTTACCGCAGACTAAGTCAGAATGTTTAGTTTTTGGGGAGCATTTTGCGGTCCATTTTGCAGACCGCATGTTTACTCTGCAATCGCATATTTGACTCAGGGCTCCAATTTTGTAATTTTTAACCCGACCTCCCTATCGATATATTCGATATCGTAGCTCATTTTAAGCATATCTTTTGAGACTTTTAGAGAAAGAGAGAGAGAGAGAGAGAGGGTCTTAGAGGTGGAAAGTGTCTCCCATCAAATTCTCATTGAGCCTTGCTAAAACATTGAAGAAAATCAAGTGAAGACACCTAAATTTTCATTCCCAAGAGGTAAAATTCATAACCTCAGCTCTTATTTCAGCACTTGGATACACGGGGCCAGTAGAGAAGTAATTCAAGAGTATAAGAATGATATTCTCTATATGCATATCAAGCCATAGGACATTGGAAGGAAGAAAACTAAAAAGAAGGCAATTGGGGGTATAAAATGATAGAGATTCCTCACAAAAGAGGCTAAGATCACAATGCGCCTTTAGTGTTTGATGGTATGCTCGAGCCAAGCTAGAACTTCAGTTTCGTCTCTAATTGTCGGTTCAATTTGTAATTCTTACTCAATAGATCGAAGTGCTAAGAGTTCTCGGAAATTGTAAAAGAGTAAGGAAAAGCTTTATTGAGGTATGTATGGCTAAAACCCCCTTTTTATTAGAAATTGAGCTCCGTCGTCATTTACGAAAGTATGGTAAGAGTTGAATTGGCTAGTGTATTTATTGTTATTACACATTAATTGATTTGCATAATTCTATACATATTCGTGAAGGATGTGCCTCAATGTGAATAATGTGCCAATCTTGACAATTAGATAATGATGAAAAGTAATGTTATGTATTGAAATACTTGGTCTATAAGCCAACATTGAAACAAAGAATTATTCATGCTAGCTATGTGCTCACTTATCGGTGATTGCAATTTGAATTATCCTTGATATATGTGTCTATGATCACAACTTGTAAAATGAATATTGTTCCCGATCGTCTCTCCTTGACCAAGATTGAAAAGAAACCTGGGGAGAGTTTTAGAGAATATGGATTTCGGTAGAGAGAACAGGCCGCGAGGGTCGATCCACCTATGAAAGAGGGTGAGATGGTGGATTATTTTTTGCAGGCTTTAGAGCCTACCTATTACAGGCATCTAGTGTCAGCGGTGGGGAAAACTTTCAATGAAGTTGTCAAGATGAGAAGCATGGTAGAAGAGGGTTTGAAGTCAATTAAGATTATGAGTTACTCCGCAATAAAAGCGACCACCCAAGCATCCAGACTGGCACTAGAGGGGTTTTGGGAAAGAAAAAGAAAGAAGAAGTTGCTGTGGTGGAATCTAGGACATGGTCCAAGGGTCCTTCATCCTATTATCACCAACCCCGTCCATATCATCAACCATACCCACAAACACCATATGGCCCACCACAACCTTACTATCCACCCCCTGTTCCCCACTTCTCAGTTCACCAT
>MU668282.1:212339-234703 GCA_026770625.1 Nicotiana glauca
GTGGATTTGATTGTTAATTCTATTACAATTACATACTTCTTTATGGAGGAAAGGTTGTTTACCTATTTGGCTTAATTGTTCTCTTCTTGTGGATTTGATTGTCGTTCTATTATTACTGCTTACTTCTTTATGGTTCGAGTTTACTTGGAAGTAAAGTTTGTTCATACATACCAGTATAATTCAAATATACTGACGTCCCTTTTGCCGGGGATGCTACATTCGTGTTATGATTGTAGGTGGATCCGTAGCAGGTACTCCAGCCCACTGTTCGTAGCTCACCCTACGCCTTCCATCAGCTTTTTGGTGAGCCCCATTCCCCTCGGGGCCCTGCGTAGATTAGGCCGCTTGTTTCTGTAGTTTTATTTTGCTGCTGTGTAAGGTATAGCCGGAGCCTTGTTACCGGCAATTACTGTATTATCCTATTGTACTTTTAGAGGCTCCGTAGATAGTGGATATGGGTAAAAGCTTATGTATATCCCCGTTTCTTTTGTCGGGCAACGAATTAATAACTTCGCTAACTACTATGTATGTATATTTTGCAAAAGGTGTTTCAAGTTAATTATATGGCTAGTTCTTGCAAATAATGAGTAAGGAAAATATGGGGTAACGCGTGGGGTAGGAAAGGCACCCAAGTCCGCTTGGCTGGGGCTTGCCGGTCGGGCGCCGGTCATGTCCCCCGAATTTGGGGCGTGACATAGTTCTTTCTAGTAAAATGGTATTTAGTTATACATACCAGTACAATTCAAATGTACTGACGTCCCTTTTGCCGGGGACGCTACATTCATGTTATGATTGTAGGTGGTTCTATAGCAAGCACTCCAGTCCACCGGCAGTAGCACCTCCTCCACTTTCCATCAGCTGCATTGGTGAGCCCCTTTCCCCTTGGGGACCTATGTGGCTTATGCCACTGTTCTTCCCGGAGTCTATTTTTTGTATTTGCGTAAGGTATAGTCGGAGCCTTGTTGTCGGCATTTCTGTATTATTCTTCAGTTATACTTAGAGGCTCCATAGACAGGTTGTGGGTAGTGTCGGGTATTGGAAATTAAAATAGAAATATTGATGTTTGGCAATGATATATATAACTTGTAATACCCTTAAAGTAGCAGAATGAAGTTTCTAATGAAAATGAAATAGAAATCGTTAATTATATGTTGATAGAATTTGATTAACGGAGTCTATCCCTTATTTAATTATGAGTTGGGTTGGATAGTATGTATGAAACCTGTCAGGCTTGCTCAGTCGGGTTTACTCGGTTAAGCGCCGGTCGCGCTCCTCGGATTTTGAGGTATGACAAACTTGGTATCAGAGCCTAAGGTTTTAAAGTATCCTAGGATGTCTCGGAGTCGTGTCTAGTATAGTCCTTCTTATCGGTGTGTTGTCGACCACATAGTTAAGTTGGAGGCTATTCAGATATTTAGGAATTTCACCCTTCTTTGATACTCCAATTGTGCAAAAGAGCTCAAGTTATGGAGCTAATTGCCTCTCTAAGTCTTATTCTCAAGATTGGTAATCTTGATGCCATAATCCGCGAATTTGAGGCATATGAGGAGGGGGATTGATCCCACCATTGAGTCCGAGTGGATTGCCCGAGGACTTGTTAGGAGAATGTATTGAGATATGGATAGATTGGTAAAACATATCGCTAAGAGGGGAGTGTCCTTGTCCCTATTGATGTCTCTGCACCATAAGATCATATGTTATATTAGTATGTTACCTACATACGATAGAGATGTAGAGTCGAGGGGTATCGACTAAGTTATTGCCCTATCAACCTAACGTCGTTAAGTGAGTCAAATCAGAATTTCTACTTATTGTATGTGTACATCCATATTGAAGAGTTCTCATAAATATGGTCATAACAAGGTGTTGAATAAAAAAACATTGCGTGTATCGACTCTTTTGAATGAGAAGCACTATTTGTGAACCCACTCTATTATGAATTCTCTTATTTACATTCTTGTGGAATTAAGTTCTATAATTATGCCCTTGAATTGAGTTACAACTCTAGGATTGATATTTCCTACTTGATTTTCCTAAATTCTCACCAAGGTACTATATCCGATGAAATTCTTACAGAATCATTTATTTAATTGGACAAAATCTACTCTTTTGTACCCCTACATGCACCGTCGTAAAATTTACCTATGTGGTGCCAAGATCCATGCGAAGCATCCCAGCATTGCGATCCTTCTCGAGTCACCCTTTCACTCAGTTGTGTGTATGGCTTATATGATTTGAACAGTCAATCGACTCTCTTGCGAATACCAACATGAAAGTTTCTCACTGCCTAGTAACATAAGAGTGTACCTTAACACCCATCACAGGAGTGCATGTAAATCGAAATGGTCACCGTCTGCATAAAGTCTTTCTGAAAATTGGGATCCTCACATCCTCGTCATAGGAAAATATTGTGTTGCCATAACTTTCGTGTCTACTTGGTACCTCCCGCTGTATGTAGCTCACTTTGTTCTAGTATTAAGGTTGCTCGTGGCCTGGTCGTATATTGCAGTTGGGAGTTAATATAGCAGAAGCATGTCCAACTCATAATAGATGTGTATTTTCTCTTTGCACCCCCATAACATGTGTTCATTGTCTTCTTTAGTTAGTGAATCTATTGTGCCAGTTTCCCCACACTTGTTCGATAATCATGAGAGAACATATCCTTCCATGAGTCATGGTAACACTTCATTTCATGTAAGGACCCCTACTAGTCTCTCTGTCAAGACCAAGCACACCTTTAGGTGTTATTATAGCACGACGCCTGTTTCTCATATTCTTCTGTATTTCATTAGAATCTGGGTAGTTCTCAAGTTAAAATCCATGAAGAAATCATTATGAACATTTGCAACCCCTCCATCATTATTCTAATACTATCTCATTGGGTTCTCATATCACTTTAAGATTCATCAAGGGTTGATAACATGCGCAATTGCTGAAATTGAATGACCTCTTTCCAATAATGGATTATCTACACTTATGCTAGTCCAACAATCTGCTTATTAGTCTAAGCCTTGCCTTTTGATTTTGGGTTGGCCAAGGAGAAATACACCTAGTGACACATTCATATGTAAAAGCCTTTCTCTCGGTCATGCCTTATAACGCCTGCCAATATGGCTCGTAACAGCTGGTTGCATAGAAGTGTGTTCTAGTGCTTCATTATGAAGTAGAGTTGCTAAATATAATTGGATTTTTGAATTCTGGAGCTATACATCACGTGACTACATAGAGAGACCTTCTTTCAAAAAAATATAGCTTCTTATAATCGCTTTATATTACCACTGTTCCTAGTGGTTACGATGTAAATGTTACTTCCATAAGGCTCTTTTCCTTTCTTTTCAGTTGTCTTGCATCATGTGTTGTTTACCCGTAATCTTCGATACGATATTACCTCGATGTCTCGACTAGTTATCCAACGATATGATCTGATTTAATTAACCTTACTTTTATGTACTCTACAAGTGCCCTGAGAGTGGGTAAATTTCCCCTTTTTGGCAGACTTCTAATGTCTTCAACTCTATTTAAGCTTGTCGATTCCAAATGGTGCTCTTAGTTGTGCTGCCTTACCATCTATTTTCATCTGATAACTCTCATTGAAAAACTCATTTTATGTTTAATGGCATCAAAAGAGAAAGTCTTATAGCATCAAGGGTGGGGACATATTCCTTTTATTAGAACAAATAAATAATGCTGGTACTCCTTTTAGATGCTCTTCTAACGATCATTTACCTACTATGCTTCTCCCTGTGACTAGATAACCTAGGTTTCTTATTCCTGATAAATGCATTACGACGGTTCATTCTTTTAAACTTATCCATGTTGGCACTTTGAGGCCTTGTTCTATACCAACTCGTAATGGTTTTAAGTACCTTCACGTCATGGTTATTGGTTTTCTAGGACTACGAGGGCTTGTCTCATGGGATTCAAAAGTAATGATTTTCCTTAAAATTCGAGATTCAATTTCCATGATTTCAAACCAAAGTGTATACCTTTTTCCAAGTCTTAAATGGGTCGGATTGGTTGGGTTACGTGACTTTCTTCTTACTCGACTTCTAGAATAATTGACTATATCAGTTTCATGCGAGGATAGTTTTGCTACCCTTGGTATTACACCTCCTTGGGAGGATAGGAGTGTCATTTGTCTTTTTCCCTGGAGCATCATGTTAACCATTAGAACACATCTAACCAGTACATGATTTCTTCCCAACATCTAGATGTCCAAGCTATGTGGTTTTACTTGAGAAAAGGATGAGATTAGATGCCCTCAGATTTTTTGCACATATCATGAGCATATCAATTTGAAAGACAAATTTGGTCATATCTTTGGTTCCCTCATATATGATCAATTATCAAGAAGGGTTAAACTGTCTGAAATATGATAATCTCATAAGCGTTCAACTTCTTTTCATCCTCACGGGCTTGTGGCATAGATTTAGTGTGTCAAGTCATGTTAAGAGTGTAATTCAACAGCATGTATTTTGAAACCCGTATCACGTTCAAGGTGACAGAGTATTTTTATTCTTGATAAACGGATTTTCCCTATGCTCTAGAAAACAAGTGACTCACGTTCTCGAGTATTCCTCCTTAGTGGTTCCTATTGCCAATGTACGAGTTACCCATATGACTTATTTGTCTAATAATTGATGACCTCATAATAATTAACCACGTTAGTATTGTTAGAAGTAACCTTTTGTGTATCTTAGCATATAACCTCATGAAATGCTCTGCTCAGCACATTAATGGATTCCTAAATAACTCCAGCCTGATCTTGAATTCTGTTGTTCCTCACTGTATTAAGTCCATTGGGTATTGTAAGTTCAGACGAGTCCAAGATGAAACTTCACAGTGTGATCATATATATATTGGATAGGTAATTTTATGGTCAATTTATGATAGCACATCTTAGGGTAATCGTTGAAGGTCATCAAGGGTTTATTGTGAGTGTTCGCCTAGAGACTTAGAGTTTGGAGGGTGAGCAGGCTATTCTCAATGTTTTCTCCTGAATATGTATGTGAGTTGATAATAAAGGTAGCATAAGTTTGTTTCACAATAGGCCGCACTAGGAGTATGAAGTGTCCCCATGGTTGTTTGCCATATATTTTATGGATCCACATGTTCATGTCCAAGAAAGTGGATGGAGATCAATTGTGTATCATTCTGTGGAAATTAATGAAGGTGAAGTTAGTGAATAGTTAACCTTATGCGAAATATCTAATTGTTATCCTTGTTAAGCAAGTTTAGGGATCGAAATTGCTACCGTGAATGTGTTCTGGGAAGTCTGTAGACATAAGAGGCCATTGAAGGCCGAGAGTGTTGTGGAAATAAAATATCTTCTCTTGATTTCTTGGCAGTTGGTTATGTGTGCAGTTCATGCCCAAGTATAATCGTGATAAAGTAGTGTTTGTAATGCTGAGGTTCTTGTCATCGATACATAAATATTGTGGTGCTTTATCTAGTTGAGGAAGCCACATAGAAAGCGGAAGATGATCGTGATCGTGCGAACTCCTACCTCCATCTGTTCGAACAAATTTAGTAGTGATCGTGTGAACTCTTATCTCTAATTAAACTAGTGTTGTGTTCCATTTGTTCAAATACACCCCATATCTCCCCTAAATGCTTTACTATTGCAATCTCTCTAGTGGTGTAAAAATGTTATGTGTTGTGATTGTGTAAGTCATGCAAAACACTTTTTAGTAAATGAAAGTTTATAGGGACTTATGTGATAAGTAAACAACTAATACTAGTGTAGATTGGTAATGATTAATTGAAACGAATGTAGTATGATGAAATGGTTAACTTATACGGGACTCATTGAAGTGACTAATTTATGTGGAGAATGTAGCAATGTGATTGAGTACGTGCAATTGTTGGGGGTAATGAATTGTATACCATTTGTATACATGATAGAAATTGTGTAATGGTGCTTGGAAATATGTTTTGGGAGCTCTCTGACAAGTGAAAATGTCCAAATTACAAAGGAAACTCTGGCAAAATTTTCGGAAATCTAGGGAGTTAGCTAAATTTGGGGACTGTCAACCTGTTTCGGGTTGTGAGGAGGGGAAGATTGCGCTAAGACTGTTAATAAGTGAACCTTGATCCTCATTCGAGGACAAATTATCTTAAGTGGGGGAGGATGTAAGGCCCCGTGAAATCCCTACTCGAAAACCGGATCCCGTGGTGCCAAGTTAGGAGCATGTGTTAGCAATTAATAAACATGCTTCGCGGCTCGCAAGCTCACCGCAGTGCGGATCTTTTTGGATTGAATAATACATTGAAAAGTCAAGAATAAGTTTCCAGAAAAATGCAAGAAATGCGGTCCAGAATGTGGCCGCAAATCAGGAATGCGGACTGCATATCTGCCGCAGAGTGAGTCAGAATGTTGGTTAAAATTGAAGTCAGTTATGCGATCGAAATGCGATCGCATAATCAAAATGCGGACCGTATAGTCGTCGCATATTTACCTTTGAATTTTGTGAGGGTCAGTTCTGCGGTGCACTTTGCGACCGCAGAACATGAATGCGGACCGCATTCTTACCACAGACTGAGTCAGAATGTTTAGTTTTTGGGGAGCATTTTGCGGTCCATTATGCGAACCGCATGTTTACTCTGCGATCGCAAATGTGATCGCATATTTGACTCGGGGCTCCAATTTTGTAATTTTTAACCCGACCTCCCTATCGATATATTCGATATCATAGCTCATTTTAAGCATATCTTCTGAGACTTTTAGAGAGAGAGAGAGGGTCTTAGAGGTGGAAAGTGTCTCCCATCAAATTCTCCTTGAGCCTTGCTAAAACATTGAAGAAAATCAAGTGAAGACACCTAAATTTTCATTCCCAAGAGGTAAGATTCATAACCTCAGCTCTTATTTCTACACTTAGATACATGGGGCCAGTAGAGAAGTAATTCAAGAGTATAAGAATGATATTATCTACATGCATATCAAGCCATAGGATATTGGACGGAACAAAACTAAAAAGAAGACAATTGGGGGTATAAAATGATAGAAATTCCTCACAAAAAGGGGCTAAGATCACAATGCACCTTTAGTGTTTGATGATATGATCGAACCAAGCTAGAACTTCAGTTTCGTCTCTAATTTTCGGTTCAATTTGTAATTCTTACTCAATAGATCGAAGTGCTAAGAGTCCCGAAAATTGTAAAAGAGTAAGGGAAAGCTTTATTGAGGTATGTATGGCTAAAACCCCCCTTTTATTAGAAATTGAGCTTCGTCGTCATTTACGAAAGTATGGTAAGAGTTGAATTGGCTAGTGTATTGATTGTTATTACGCATTAATTGATTTGCATATTTCTATACATATTCTTGAAGGATGTGCCTCAATGTGAATAATGTGCCAATCTTGACAATTAGGTAATGATGAAAAGTAATGTTATGTATTCAAATACTTGGGCTATAAGCCAACATTGAAACAAAGGATTATTCATGCTAGCTATGTGCTCACTTACCGATGATTGCAATTTGAATTATCCTTGATATATGTGTCTATGATCACAAATTGTAAAATGAATATTGAAAAAAAAATGAAACGATGTGATGATGGTGTCCATGAGTGCCCCAGGAATTGTTGTGATATGTGTGAGATAAAGATTTGAAGTGTTGACTAATGAGAATGGAATAATGCCTCTAATGAGGTGACCTAGCCGATTAGGTCGTGATCGAACACCATGCCGCACACATGTTGGTAATGTGTTGATATTGAGTTCTGGATAAGGGAAATTAAATATTGATTGAGAGTAATGCCTCTAATGAGGTGACCTAACCGGTCGGTTCATGACCTAACTCCGCTCGAGATAGCGGTGGTAATGAGAACAGTGGTGAAAACGTGACAGTAATGCCCTAATCTGTGTTGTGGAAATTGTATGAAAGATTATATGAATTGCTTCTTTGAGTTGCCCATATTATTTGCTTGTATCTGTTTGATAGTTCTTTCTAGTAAAATGGTTTTTAGTTATACATACCAGTACAATTCTAATGTACTAACGTCCCTTTTGCCGGGGGCGCTACATTCGTGTTATGATTGTAGGTGGTTCTATAGTATGCACTCCAGTCCACCTGCAGTAGCACCTCCTCCACTTTCCATCAGCTGCATTGGTGAGCCCCTTTCCCCTTGGGGCCCTACGTGGCTTATGCCGTTGTTCTTCCCGGAGTCTATTTTTTGTATTTGCGTAAGGTATAGATGGAGCCTTGTTGCCGACATTTATATATTATTCTTTAGTTATAATTAGAGGCTCCGTAGACAGGTTGTGGGTAGTGTCGGGTATTGGAAATTAAAATAGAAATATTGATGTTTGGCAATGATGTATATAACTTGTAATACCCTTAAAGTGGCGAAATGAAGTTGCTAATGAAAATGAAATGGAAATCGTTAATTATATGTTGATAGAATTTGATTAACGGAGTCTATCCCTTATTTAATTATGAGTTGGGTTGGGTAGTATATATGAAACCTGCCAGGACTGCTAAGTCGGGTT
Organism: Nicotiana glauca; assembly: GCA_026770625.1. Lineage (NCBI taxonomy): Eukaryota > Viridiplantae > Streptophyta > Magnoliopsida > Solanales > Solanaceae > Nicotiana > Nicotiana glauca. The sequence continues at coordinate 220,830 of MU668282.1, forward strand.
TACTCAGTTAAGCACCGGTCGCACTCCTCGAATTTTGGGGCGTGACACTATTGAGTTTTATCGTGAGCCGTCGAGGGATAGAATTAGACCCATCAAAGGTCAAAGCCATTCAAGAATTGCCACCGCCAAAGAACAAGAAGGACGTGATGAGTTTCTTGGGAAGACTCAACTATATCAGCCAGTTCATAGCCCAGTCCACAGTCATTTGTGAACCCATCTTTAAAATGCTGAAGAAAGACGCTGCTACTGGATGGACCAACGATTGTCAGAAAGCCTTCAATAGAATCAAGGATTACTTGTCAATGCCGCCAGTCTTGGTTCCTCCCGAGCCAGGAAGACCTCTATTGCTTTATCTCACAGTTTTGGATGGAGCATTCGGTTGTGTTCTGGGACAACATGATGAAACGGGGAGAAAGGAGCAAGCCATCTACTATCTCAGTAAGAAGTTCACCCCGTACAAGGCCCGGTATTCTCTATTGGAGCGCACCTGTTGTGGTCTAACTTGGGTAGCTCAGAAATTGAGGAATTATTTCTGTGCCTACACTACTTATCTCATATCCAGGATGGATCCGTTGAAGTATATCTTCCAGAAGCCCATGCCCACTGCAAGCACGCCAAGAGGCAAATCTTGTTGAGTGAATTCGACATTATTTACGTGACTCAGAAAGCAATCAAGGGCCAAGCCATAGCAGATCACCTTGCCGGGAACCCTATTGCAGGAGAATACGAACCCCTGAAAATGTATTTTCCTGATGAAGAGGTGTCCTTTGTAGAAGAAGATATTGCAGAATCCTATGATGGTTGGAGGTTGTTTTTCGACGGAGCTGCAAATTTCAAAGGAGTTAGCATAAGAGCAGTCCTAGTATCAGAAACCGGCCAGCATTACCCGGTATCCGCCAAGCTCAGGTTCCCTTACACAAATAATATGGCCGAATACGAAGCTTGCATCCTGGGACTCAAGATGGCCACTAAAATGAACATTCAAGAGTTACTAGTGATCAGGGACTCAGACCTGCTTATACATCAAGTTCGAGAAGAATGGGCTACCAAAAAATCTAAGATACTTCCTTATTTGCATCACATACAGGAGTTGAGGAAAAGATTCACAAAGATAGAATTTCAGCACGTCCCAGGGTCCAGAACGAGTTCGCTGATGCATTAACCACATTATCATCCATGATCCAACATACAGATACGAATTTCATTGATCCCATCCCAGTTAAGATCTATGATCAGCCAGCTTATTGTGCTCACGTTGAGGAAGAAGCAGACAGAAAACCATGATTCCACGACATCAAGGAGTACTTGACAAGAGGAGAATACCCAGAACTTGCCAACGCCACTTAAAAGCACACGCTCCGGAGATTATCCAACAACTTCTTTCACAGCAGAGGAATCCTGTACAGGAGGACTCCCAATTTGGGTTTGCTATGGTGTGTCGAAGCAAAAGAAGCATCTAGACTATTGGACGAAGTGCACGCAGGGACATGCGGTCCGCACATGAATGGTTTTGTCTTAGCAAAGAATATACTCCGAGCAGGGTATTTTTGGATAACTATGGAAACAGACTGTATCCAGTACGTTCGCAAGTGCCATCATTGTCAGATACATGCAGACATGATAAAGGTGCCTCCAAACGAGCTTACTGCAACAAGCTCACCGTGGCCATTTGCTGCCTGGGAGATGGATGTCATTGGAGCTATTGAGCCCGCCGCATCAAACGGGCATAAATTTATCCTGGTGGCAATTGATTATTTTATTAAATGGGTTGAGGCAGCATCATACAAAGTAGTGACTAAGAAAGTTGTGGCAGATTTCGTCTGTGACCGTATTGTTTGTTGATTCGGAATTTCGGAATCAATCATCACTGATAATGGTTCCAATCTCAATAGCAACTTGATAAAAGCAATGTGTGAGGCATTCAAGATCAAACATAAGAACTCTACAGCCTACAGGCCTCAGATGAATAGAGTCGTGGAGGCAGCCAACAAGAATATCAAGAAGATACTAAGAAAGATGGTCGAAAGTCACAAACAGTGGCATGAGAAGTTATCATTCGCTTTACTGGGATACTGCACCACATTCCGCACATCGACCGGAGCAACTCCCTACATGCTGGTCTATGGTACAGAGGCGGTCATCCCCGCCGAGGTATAGATTCCCTCCTTAAGGATCATACAAGAACCAGAGTTGGACGACGCAGAATGGGTAAAAGGTCGCTACGAGCAGTTAGCCCTTATAGATAGGAAAAGGATGAGTGTAGTTTGCCATGGTCAATTGTATCAGAACAGAATATCCAGAGCCTTTAACAAAAGAGTTAATCCAAGGAAGTTCACACCGGGGTAGCTGGTTATGAAGAAAATATTCCCACATAAAGAGGAAGCCAAGGGGAAATTCTCTCCCAACTGGCAAGGTTCGTACATGGTTCACCGGGTTCTAACTGGAAGAGCCCTTATTCTTGCAGAAATGGACGGAGAAGTCTGGTAAATCCAATCAACTTAGATGCAATGAAACAATATTATGTGTAATCACATATGATTGCTTTATGATGTAATTTGAACTACGCCTGACCTGATTCCCGTTCAAGAGGGGATACGTAGGTAGCCCTATGGGTTCGGTCACAATTTAATAAAAATTTCATGTCCCCGTATTATTGGAACTGGGCAGAATTTTGAGGAGGGCCCTCAAAATTCCGAAGTCAGTCTTCAGCCACTCGTTGCCAGGGATGTCAACCCAGTGAATTGGGGCAGAATTTTGAGGATGACCCTTAAAATTCTGGAACAAGAAAGGTTGCAATGCTTTGAACCACATCGCAATCGTTGGTTCATTTAAACAAAACCATTTTCTACTTACGGTATATTTGTTAAATCATGCATAACTATGATAGCTGCTATTTAGCGACGCTACCCCAATGATGCACGATGACGGAAGCCATGGAAGAGCAAACTAACCTTTCCCTTTTACAAAACTCACGATTTTCTTTGGATGCAGGCACCCAAGTCACAAACTTACCAAACATGTTACGCAATCGCATTGAACCGTGACGCCTATTCGTATTTGCTATCTGCACGCAATGGCCCCAGCAGTCGTAATATCACGATCAGCTATCAACTAAGAATTTTTTAATTTTTTTTATTTTTTTTCTTTCTTACTATTCGCTTTTATCTTATTGCATAAGGCTACTTTTCTGCCTTCCGAGACTAAGCGTTGTCTCCATCTGCATTTCCTGCATTGCATAAGGCTACTTTTCTGCCTTCCGAGACTAAGCGTTGTCTCCATCTGCATTTCCTGCATTGCATAAGGCTACTTTTTCTGCCTTCCGAGACTAAGCGTTGTCTCCATTTGCATTTCCTGCATTGCATAAGGCTACTTTTCTAATTTCCGAGACTAAACGTTTTCTCCATTTGCATTTCCTACATTGCATAAGGCTACCTTTCTGCCTTCCGAGACTAAGCGTTGTCTCCATATGCATTTCCTGCATTGCATAAGGCCACTTTTCTGCCTTCCGATACTGAGCATTGTCTCTATTTGCATTTCCTGCATTGCATAAGGCTAGCTTTCTACCTTCCGAAACAAAGCGTTGTCTCCATCCTGCATTATCTGCATAAGGCTAACTTTCTGCCTTCGAGGTTAAGCTCTACCTCCACTTGCATGGCTGAAATATCGTCACCTTATCTTTCCTGCATGGCTGAAATATCGCCACTTTATTTCTCTTGCATTGCTGAAATATCGCCACCTTTTACTTACGTCTTGCAATCGGCTGAAATATCGCCATTTACATTTTTTGCATCGGCTGAAACATCGCCAAACTATATAAATTCTCTATCGGTTGAAATATCGCCATTTACATTTTTTTTGCATCGGCTGAAACATTGCCAAAATATTTAAATTCTCTATTGGTTGAAATATCGCCATTTATATTTTTTTGCATCGGTTGAAATATCGTCACACTATTATTTAAATTCTCCATCGGCTGGAACATCGCCTGTTTATTTAAATTTCTGTCAGCTGAAATATCGCCATTTACGCTTTTGCATCGGCTGAAATACCGCTAAATCTTGCATCTCATGGGCTGAAATATCACCAAAATGTCCAAAGGCATCATCATTCGGAGGCATCATCCTCATAGCCCGAGAACACCATGCCATGGCCCGAGGACCCCACTTTATATCCTGCACATCATTATTCAAAGGCAACATGGTTTGGAGGCACCATCATCATGGCCCGAGAACATCATCTCATAGCCTGCAAATCCTTTAATTTTGAGCTTCATGGCCCAGGACATCATGGTCTGAGGACGTCATCCTAACCGTCCGAAGACAGCATTCATGGTCCAATGGGAACTTATATCACGTTTAAGTTTATGCACGATATACGCCTATATTTCTCACTTGCAGGTACACTGGCTAGCAATGGCCATATCAGCAGGAGCGATCCCGCTCCAGTTCTCGCAGCTGATCAGCTTAAAAATACCTCTTGCCTCCCCCAAACATCGTGTCCGTCCTTCCGAATCCCCATCGACATGTTCCATCAATGGTTCCTGAACTACATACGGCCTGATTCCTGTAAAACTAGAGATATATAGGTAGCTCAAAAACCAGAGCTTGGTCAAATTCTTTTCAAATCACCACTTTCGGTCAAAATTGGCCATCATATCTTTACCCGACAACTCTTTCATCCTTCTCGGGTAAAGAAGAGCAGCTGTTGATACCCAATTTTTCCCTAAGTATTTTTTATACCCAAAATACTTTCAAAATAACATATATGTGCATATATGAGCACACACAAGAGTTTTGGTACTTTATCAAATTTTTAATGATTTTTAAACCAATTTATTGCCTATTTTTATACCATAAAATCCAATAATTATTCCCAAAGTTATCATTTTGGTGGACAACCTATTTTCTATTCTCATATTTATACCAAAATATGGCTAACATCATTTGTGCATATTTTTTACAAATTTATTTAGTATTTTTTAAAATTAAATTGCACATAATTGCAATATTAGCCCCTTTTAAGATTTAATTGTACTTATATTTATAAAATTGACTCCAGTATTTTTAATTTAATAATTATGTATTATTAATTATTTTAGCACATTTGATTTACTTGCGAAAATTATTTTGCTTATTTTTATAAATTAAACAAGGGAAACGTGGCTATTTAAAAGTTAGCCCTTTTTGCATTTTTAATTTTAACCAGAATTGGGCCCCAATATTAGCCCCAAATTGAACCCAATTCCCTAACCCAATTTCCTAATCCACCCGACCCAACACCCAATCGCCCGAACCGGCCCGTTTCCCTTTTAGTCTGAGCCGTTGATCATTTTGATCAACGGCCCAGGCTCCCCCTTACCATTTTTAATTCTAAACGACCCCCAAACCCTCCCCAATCTCTCAAACACCGCCGCCTCTAATACCTCGTCTCTCTCAAACGCTCTGACCCACCTGAAACCCTAATAGCCACATACCCCTCTTCGACCTCAAATCATCGGAATCCATGGCTAATCTGACCATGGACGACCTCTACTCACCACCTACTGCACCCACATGCCTGCTCATTGAAGATTCGAGGCTAGACCTCATGGGTCTTCATCCAGACCTTGGTCGATTCGAGATTCTTTAGCCGTTTCCGGCCTTGCTCCGGCATATCTTGGCCTCTTGAGCCTAAATTCGACTTTATCAACTCAGATCTGTTCTCGTGACTTCCAAGCCTTTCTCGTCCTTTAGGGTTCTCAAAATCCCTAACCTATTCGAGGTTCCTTTTCATTTATTCTTTTAGATATGTGCTAGATCTATGCTATTGGTAACATTTTAGAGTTTTTCCCCAAATTTCCTCTTTTAAAACTATTCAAATCAATTTTAGGATTTTCTGAAAATGGCTCCCAAATTGTTTTCTAATTCTTTTACTCTCCCTTATGTGTGTTTATGCTCGTTGTTTTATTTCCTGTTATGTTCCAGGCTGTTCTCTTGTTTCTTACCGAATTTCTACAGAGATTCTTTTACATTCTGTGTTCACATGCTAGCCTAGGTTGTTGACTTACTTTTTGCTATATGTGTTCAGGCTCATGCTTTAATTTTGTTTCTAAAGTTCCACTGATCATGATTGTTGCCTACCTTTGTCTTAACGCTCGTGGTTTTCTCTTATTTCTGTTTATGCATGTCTGCATATATCTGTGACCTTTTGTGACATTCTAGAACTTGCATGTCAGGAATCTTGGTTTCTTTTGAGGTTTCTGAATGTTTCTTCTAAGGTTATCTGCTATGTGTTTTGTCTGGTTCTCATCTGTAAATTGGTTTAACCTCGCATGCCTAATGTTTGTGCGCTCTTGATACACGCTGAATGTCCCTCTAAAATAACCATAGATTCGGGACTAATTTTAGACTTCCTTGTGTAAGCATGATTGATTCTTTCCTTGATTTATTTGAAAACTTTTTTTAACCTTTCGATTCCCCTATTTCTGACTTGGTTCAGGGGCAATTTTGAATCCCCGATTCCCTGATTTACTATGTACCAATTGGTTTACTTTGTCCTTAACTTATTTACTTTACCGTGTATTTCAAAATTTTCTTTCCTTAATTAAAACCCCTATGTATTTACCCCTTATTTGTGTGTTATGCACAATATACTTACTTGATCTCCTTCCTTAAAAACTCTTTCCCTTTACTGTTCAAATTTGAATTTCTCAATTAAAGGGATTTTCTGCTACTGATTGATTCTAATTGATACATGGTTATTTTCTTACCTTGTTCCCTGCCTGATTTCAAACTATAAATACTCTCATCCCTTCTCTTTGAACACACAGGAACACAGAACACAATCTGAGTTCACAAGTCACTCTCACTTATAAACTCTTTTTTTTTACTTGTGCTGCTTTGGACTTTGTTTACTCTACTTTCTCCTGCACTCTTTTGCTTCTCTACTGGTATGTCTCAGTTAGTTTACATGTCTCCACAACAATGTGTTTACTTCTGCCCACTTCTGTCCAATTCTTTTAGTTGACATTTGTTTCTAGCATATTGTAACATGTTCCCCCTTTCCTTTGTAATTCAGTATTTAAATTATGTATGCATCCTGTCAGTTGCTTGTCATGAATTTCATACTTTATGAATCCTAAATCCTCATACCCCTTTATATGTGAGCTATGGTTCAGGGCAGGACAACACTCTAATATTGTTGTCCATGATTCTGGATTGGATTCTTTGAATCCCAAACTCAATCAGTTCCCATTCCCTTTCCCCCTTTATGTGTTTTTGAGCTTTAGACTTGGGTCTGGCAGTGTCCTAATCACTGTCCAGACCCTGGTCTGACCTTCAAGAGTCTGCTCTTAATGTGTTTGACCAAGCAGGTGATCAGGGGTATGCCAGCCTACTTTGTGGCTAGGTATGACCACAACATGTGATGGCTCCCTAATCCCCCTTTCACTTTGCACTTACACTTAGCTATTGAGTTCTGCCCCTCTCTTGCAAGCCATGCTTTGGGACCCCCTGAGCTCCCTCTGAACTTGGATGCCTGAGAGCTGGCTCTTCCACACTACACTATTTCTATTCTAATGGTATCTTGGGTGTAAGCAATGTCGGGAATCCCTGAGATTCCTTGGAACTTTGAAACAACCTGGGTAAAGAGAAGGCTTTGGAAATCTGGATCCCGGAAGTGGCTCAATCGCATATTATTAGACATTAAGGTTGAATTAAGCTTCTCGGATCTAGCTGTTAGCCTCTGATGTATTTTTTCTACATTCTGTAATAACTTGTATAAACTCGGGGAGTATAGTAAAGTGATGTGGGAGGGTTCTTTACTTTCTAGCATCAAAAGGGTAGAAATCATGATCTTAGGACTTTATTATTTAACCATCTAGAGATCCAACCTATAGGACCGTTTTAATCACATAGAAAGCATGTCTATAGGACTTAACACTCACTTTCTGCAATTATGCATATAGAAATCCTACCTATAGGATTTAATTTTCTGCAAATTTATAGGTGTCATGCCTATAGGATGTGCATACGCATGACATTAGGCAAACTTTAGGTTTAATAAACAAGCATCCATCCACAAGTTTATTAACAAGTTCGGTAATCAATAACTTGTAGATATCATGTCCATAGGAGCTTTTTTTGAACCAAACTCGCTTAGCCTGTTTAACAACAGTAGCAATTGATTAGCCATTTTGCCTAAGTCAGCATATGTTTTCCAAAACGTAGTCTCTAGTAAAACTTGTTTCAAATCAATGTATACTTTTCCCTAAAATCTATTTCTTTAACTGGCATATCTTTTATGAAACTCCTTCTTTCTAATATTCTGCCTAAAAGTGTTTTCCAACTCAATTCCTGTCTTTTGAACTCGTCATTTTAAATCAGTTCTGCAACTCACTCTTTTCTTTAGATAACTCTGTCCCTTCTGGAATTTTCAAAACTTTTTTTTTATGTTTAACCACAATTAGCCAGTTTGTTTTCCCTTTTGAACTAGTTTTCTAAACGTCTACAGCATACCCTTTTTTTTCAAGACTCTTCAGCATAATCATCTTCTAAAATCAGTACTTTCTTAAATCAACTCGCGACTAATTCAGTGCCTTAATCTCTGACAACTGTATCCGAGTTGCCTAATGCAGACTTTCTGTGCAAATATATGTGTTGAACCAGTCCGCTCACTGCTTAATTGTAATATAAGACCAAATCCGTATTTGTCAAGGCATGCTAAACTACATGATTATTTGATTTCTGGGGTTTATTTGAGCCTTATTTGCTTGTTTATTCTTCCCTTTATTTGATACTTGTTTTGAATATCGAGCTAGAATTTTATCCTTTAAACTCCACAAAGGCCTCCACCCCTTTCTTTCCTTTTAGGATTAGAAGTCCTAATACCCCGGGACTGATAGGATTGGGATGGGTAGTAGCATGCGATAAGTAAACGATATCGTTTCGCGCTTTAATACCTTAACGGGGTAGGAAGGGTATACACGGAGATAATGATTACACGATAACACTATGTGTACAATTGGGTACCAGTGTTGTGCGAATAATCCATGTAATGTATAAACCTAGGACTTCCCTCTCCTTTTATTAGTTTAACAATTTTTTTTCAGAACTTTAAAAGCTGATGCACTTTCAACTTCTGTTTCTCACACGATTTTTGGTTTGCTTGCACTAATTGCTTGATTTCTTCCCTCTACTTGCACATTTCTTTTACAACTAAATTGCTCCCTTTCTGAATTTCAGCACTTCTTTTAACCTTTTTTGCTTCCTGTTATACTTGTTAGTTTATTCACATTTGCACTTAAAGTCACAATTGTAGCATGGACGGGAACCACACTAGTGGATCTTGAGGGGGGCCTAACACCTTCCTCTTGAGATAATTTCAAGCCCTTACCCAAAACTCTGGTCTACATCTTTAATTCTTCTAAAAGTTTCCTAATGCACTATAATTATTAGGTGGCGACTCTCTAAACTCCAAAAAACCCAATTCCCAAACGAGATAAGAGTTGTCTTACCGAATGTCGTGAAACCGATTTCGCGAGGAAAAAGGGGGCGTCGACAGTACCGAGGAAGGACATTCAAGCCCAATGGAGAAGATCCATCTCCAGGTATAAATACTTCGGTCCAGATCCGTGTCCAGGGAAGATCCATCCCCAATAATATCAACTGCCCTCATTGGGGGTGAATAGACTCCGGAGGGACTCCTTTTAGCCCAAGTGCTATAACAAGCCAGCGAAGTCATAATCAATATCCCGAGGCAGCGTGCAGCTAGATCCTATACTATCTCTCAATATCAGACTCTCGGCCTCACTCAGTCATCACTCTCCAGTCTCACACACACGGGCTGAAAATGCCATGATAGTAGCCCGAAACAATAATATGATGTGCCAAATAACAATAAGCGAGATTGAGACATGATATAACATTCATGAACAGGACTGAGTACAGAATATCAAATGAAGCTAATGATATGACAGCAAGAGACAACCTCTAGGGTCTCAATAGTATCGACATGAAGCCTTAACATGATATTAAGCATGATTTACAACTTATTCACTTAATCACATAATCACAAAAATAGATATCAACAAGAAAGAGTCACTAAGCGGTGCCATGGAATGATCCAGGCCATAATTTTCACGGTGCACGCCCACACGGTCATCAATTGGCATTTGTGTCACCTCAATAGTAATCATAGAACATGTAATTCGGGGTTTCGAACCCTCAATCCAAGTTTGGAAGAATTACTTACCTCAAGTCAAGCCAAATCTCTAGACCGCAATGCCCTTACCTCTCGATTCGGCCTCCAAATGCCCTGAATCTAACCAAAATCAGTATATTATCATCAATATAGGATAAAGGAATGAAACCCATACGAAAATTATCAAATTATCTCACAAATCCCGCAATTGGCCAAACCCGACCCCCGAGCCCACGTCTCAAAACTCAATAAAAGTCACATCACTAGAATCCTTATCCTCTTACGGGTTTATACATACTAAGAACATCAAAATTGGACCTCAAATGGCCCCTCAAATCACCAATTTAAACTCTCCAATTTCAAGCCCTAATTTCCCAAATTTTCACCCTTAAATCCCTTAAATTTCATGCTTAATCAACTGAAAATCATCATAGAATCGAGTTTTAGGTTCAAGAAACTTACCTCGATGAAAACCCCATGATTCCCTCTTCAAAAACCCTCCAAAAATCTCCAAGTCTAAATAGGAAATGGTAGAAAATAACCCAATTTCGCGAAGCCCACCTTACATACTTTCTGCCCAGGCATCTTGCACCTAGGCCCAATTTTCTGCATCTGCGGTCCAGACTACCGCATCAGCGACTTTCACTTAATCAACTAGAACCGCTTATGTGGTCACCCTATCGAACCTACGATTCCTGCTCTTCTCAGCCTTGGCCGCACCTGTAGTCCTTCCTTCGCTTCTGCGGTCTCGCACCTGCGGTCCTTACTCCGCAGGTGCGGTTATGATAGAACCAGCAGCTTCAGTTGCATTCCCAAATTTCCAAACCCTCCGATAACCATCCAAAATAATCCCGAGGTCCTCGGTACCTCAACCAAATATGCCAACAAATCGCATACCATTATTCAAACCTATTCCAACCGTTGGAACACTCAAAAAAAAATCGAAACACCAAATCGACCTCGAATTCAAGCCTAAGAACTTGGAAACTTTCAATTTCCTCAACCGATCAAAAAACATATTAAACTTCATCCGAATGACTTGAAATTTTGTGCACACATCATAAATGACACAATGGTCCTTTTTTCCGATTTCTAGAATTCCAATCCGACCCCGATATCAAAATTTCCGGTGCCGGCCGGAAAACGCCAAATTTCCAATTTCGCCAATTCACACCTAAATCTACCACGGATCTCCAAATAACATTCTGAACACGCTTTAAGCCCAAAATTACCTAATGAAGCTATCCAAACCATCAGAATTCACATCCAAGACCTTCTACATATAAGTCAACATCCGATGACTTTTTCCAACTTAAACTTGCTCAAAAGAGACTAAGTGTCGCATACCTCTCCAAAACCACTCCGAACCTGAATCGACCAACCCAATACAACATAAAGAAGTAGAAATGGGGGAATATGGGCTGAAATTCATAAAACTACTAGCCAGGTCATTATATACTCCCCCTCTTAAACAAACGTTCGTCCTCAAACGAGTCAAGAAACATACGTGAAACCTCAAATAAGTGAGGATATCTGCTTCACATCTCCCGCTCGGTCTCCCAAGTAGCCTCCTACACGAGCTGACCTCTCCGATGCACTTTCAGTGAAGCTATATCCTTTGATCTCAACTTTCGAACCTGCCGCTCCGTAATAGCCACTGGTTCCACATCATAAGTCAAATCACCATCTAATTGAACGTGCTGAAATCCAAAACAAGTGACAGATCACTAATTTACTTCCGAAACATAGAAATATGAAATACCGACAGCACACTCAACAAGTTAGGTGGCAAAGAAAGCTCATAAGCCACCTCCCCAATTCTCCGAAGCACCTCAAAAGGCCCAATGAATTGAGAACTCAATTTGCCCTTCTTCCCAAGCCTCGTAATACCCTTAATGGGTGAAACCATCAATAGAACCTTCTCCCCAACCATGTAAGACACATCATGGACCTTCTTGTCAGCATAACTCTTTCGTCTTGATTGCGTTGTACGAAGTCGCTGCTGAATCACCTTCACCTTGTCCAAAGCATCCTGCACCAAGTCCGTACCCAAAAGCCTAGCCTCACTTGGCTCAAACCAACTGACTAGAGATCTACTGTCTCCCATATAAAGCCTCATATGGATCCATCTGAATACACGACTGATAACTATTGTTATATGCAAACTCTATGAGTGGTAGAAACTGATTCCAGCAACCCCAAAAAACAATGACACAAGCATGAAACATGTCCTCCAATATCTAAATAGTGAGCTCGGGTTGCCCGTCCGTCTGAGGGTGAAAAATTATGCTTAACTCAACCTGAGTACCTAACTCTCGCTGCACGACTCTCCAAAAGTGTGAAGTAAACTAAGTACCTCTATTTGAAATGATGGAAACTGGGATACCATGCAATCAAAGAATCTTCCGGATATAAATCTCTGCTAAATGCTATAAAGAATAGGTAGTAGAAACATAAATGAAGTGCGCAGACTTGGTCAGTCGATCCATAATCACCCAAATAGCATCGAACTTCTTCAAAGTCCATGGGAGTCCAACTACATAATCCATGGTGATTCACTCCCATTTTCACTCGAAAATATCCATCTATCCATCTACTGAAGCAAGCCACCCGGTCTCTGATGTTCATATTTTACCTGCTGACAATTGAGGCACCGAGCTACAAATCCCACAATATCATTCTTCTCCACCAATAATGTTGTTTCAAATCCTGATACATCTTCGCAGTACCCAGATGGATGGAATACCATGAGCTATGAGCCTTCTCCAGAATCAACTCTCGAAGTCTTTCTATATTGGGCATACATATGCGGCCTTGTATCCTTAATACTCCATCATCACCAATAGTCATGTCACAACTCAAACCAATGGGTCACGATGGGTACCCGGTACCTTACTCAATCGAGTACCAACATAACGTATCTTTTTATGTTATACTATCATAACTAACTAAGCTGGAGAGGCTTCCTTGAAATAGGTAGAATACAACAGGTAATGCCAACTTATACATAAGACATATGAGCCTCTAAGACCAATATAACCACTTGAACGCCAAACATAGGCTGATAAGGCCATACAATATTTTACGTACATGAAATATGTCTACAAGCCTCTAAGAATACATAATTTTCATAAAGGTCGGGACATAGTCCCGTCATACCAAACAATACATATCTAACTCATACTAACCAAACAAGTAACTCCGAAGTAAATGGAGCGCACCAACATCTTTCACTGAGCTGATAGCCTACTTGGAGGGCTCCCGACCTGTCTATCGGGACCCGCGGGCATGAAACACATCATCCCTAGGCAAAAGGGACGTCAGTACGTATAATGTACCGAGTATGTAATGCACATAAATAACAATATAACAGACATGGAGAAAATATAGCATAAATGACTCCACCTGTAAGTCTGGATCACTTTGTAAATCATGAAATAATTATAGTGTCATACATATGAGTATGAATGTCATGTCATGTATTAGTACATGCTTCATAACATCATCAGCCTCTGAGGTCATTCCATTATATTATCTCGGCCACTGTGGGCAAAATCATCAACATATACTAGCTGATCAGGTGGTGGTGCGTATATAACGCCATAACCTTTCCCATATATATATATATATATATATATATATATATATATATATATATACACACACACACACACACACACACACACATATATATA
>MU668282.1:236081-247737 GCA_026770625.1 Nicotiana glauca
ATATATATATATATATATATATATATACACACATATATATACACATATATACACACATATATACATACATTTATACGCGTATATAACTATGGTCATGTGTTGATGTACATGAATGCAATGCATGAAATGTACCTTAATAAATTCTTTCAGAATGTCATAAGGCCATTTTGCCTTTGAGTAATATCATAAAGTAAACTCTTTTCAACATTCAGATTTTTCCGAGACCCATGAACAGATGAAAAAATATTATGACACATGAAAATTCAAGAACATAGATATCTCTAATACTTCTATGAATAAATTCATTTATGGAATTTGTACATTTGCACATTTTGTTTATGTCGTATAGATCATGCCAATAGAAAAAAGCGATAGCCTTAACATACCTGGAGTAGAAAAAAAATTCGTATGATATTCTTGGGAAAGTTTGCACCATACTCCCTTAGAATTGCAAAACCTCACGTTGCTTAAGATGCTAAGAAATCTCGTTAGGAATTTTTGTTTCAAGACATCTCGTTGAAGTCTTGTTGAATTCATGTTGCTAAAGGAACCTTGCTAACGTTTTGGAATCCTTTGTTATCTAATTCAAAAGCATAATTTTATATTTTTGAGAAGTCTTTTGTGAGGTGTGGGGTGGCCCCATATGTGGCTTAGTTGGCCAAAATACTTTTTCAAGGTTCGCCACATTTCACATAAATTCAAGAGTCACATTATACCAAGTCATGGGCTTCCACGTTACTCTTTCCCCATATTTATCCAATTGGCTCTTTACTTAATTAGATAATGTCTTATTACCCAATAATTAACTAATTACCTGCATAATTAAGAATAGTCTCAAATTACTTAAAATACTACTCATTTTTTAACATAACTTATACACTTTACTATCATGGCCATGTGGTACCTTGTGTGGTACTAGTCTATAAATAACGGGTATTAACGGTCAGCCCGTATTTTATCCCAACATGCCAAACTTGGACGAAAATTTATTTTCTTTGACTTGCTTCCCCTCTTACCTTCACGAATTTACTCATCACTTGTATGAAATAGTGTTATCCTTATAATCTCTAAATAATCTTTTCCTTATACTGATATTAATTACCTTACGACAAATTAAACGTACAATACTACGGGGTGCAACGTCGTCGTAATTTAATACTGCAAAGTGTGATATTATCGTAATGTGATACTGCAAGGCCTAACATCACCGTACTAAAATACTGTGAGACATAATATCGACATGATATTGTAGGGCCTAACCAGTCACATCTCTAGTATCGTCGTGCTGAACTCTGTCCTTAAGTACAAACAAATGAGGATCATCATACGGGCGCTCTCTGATGAGATCAAACAAGGAAGACTGAGAAACTAGGCATGCTTGCAGTTCAAGTATACAACTCAATAGTAAATAAATACAATTTGAATAGTATGGAGTATAAAGCTCGCCAAAACTCTATGTACCAATGCACAAAAAGCATGAAGAATGTATCATGTACCTCCACTCTCAAGTTCTCAACCACTCGATACTGTATATGCCCATCCGGCCCAAGGAAGATATATCCTAGAATATATACATTTCACTGACCGGAGTCATCCAGTACTGAGGAAGGCCACTCTGGCCCTATGGATAAGATCCATCTCCAGGTATAAATACTTAGGACAAGATCCGTGTCCAGGGAAGATCCATCCCTCAATGATATCAACTGCTCACTGGGAGTGTATAAACTCCGGAGGGGCTCCTTTCAGCCCAAGCACTATAACAAGCTAACAAAGGCATAATCAATATCCCGCTGCAACGTGCAGCCCGATCCTATACTGTCACTCAATATCAGGCTCGCGGCCTCACTCAGTCATCACTCTCCAGTCTCACATGCACAGGATCAAAATTCCATGATATTAGCCCGAAACAATGATATGATGTGCCAAATGACAATAATGGAGACTGCGACATGATATTATATGCATGAACAAGACTGAGTACAGATTATCAAATGAAGCTAATGATATGACTGCAAAAGACGGCCTCTCGGGTCTCAACAGTATTGACGAAAAGCCTTAACATGATAATTAGCATGATTTATAACTCATTAACTTAATCAAATAATTACGACACAGATATCAACAAGAAAGAGTTACTAAGTGGTGCCATGGAATGATCCAAGCCGTAATTCTCATGGTGCACGCCCATACGCCCGTCACTTGGCATTTGTGTCACCTTAATAGTAATCATAGAACACATAGTTCGGGGTTTTTAACCTTCAGAACCAAGTTAGGAAGCATTACTTACCTTAAGACAAGCCAAAACTCTAACCCGCGACACCCTTGCCTCTTGATTTGGCCTCCAAATGCCTTGAATCTAACCAAAATCAGTATATTAACATCAATATAGGCTAAAGGAATGAAATCCATATGAAAATTATCAAATGAACTCAAAAATCCCAAAATTGGCCAAACCTGACCCCCGGACCCATGTCTCAGAATTCGGTAAAAATTACGTCACTAGAATCCTTTTCTTCTCACAAGTCTATTCATACCAAGAACATCAAAATTGGACCTCAAATGGACTCTCAAATGAACAATTTAAAATCTCCATTTTCAAGCCCTAATTTCCCAAATTCTTAAATCCCTCAAATTTCATGCTTAATTAACTAAAAATCATCATAGAATCAAGTTTTAGGTTCAAGAAACTTACCTCAATGAAATCCCCTTCATTCCCTCTTCAAAAACCCTCCAAAAAGCTCCAAGTCTGAATAGGAATGGTGGAAAATAACCCGATTTCTCGAAGTCCACCTTAAATACTTTCTGCCCAGACATCCCGCACTTGCGACACATTTTTCCACATCTGTCTAGACCACGGCATCTGTGACTTTCACTTAATCCACCAGAATCGCTTCTACTGTCACCCTACCGCATCTGTGATTCTTGCTCTTCTCAGCCTTGGCCGTACCAGTGGTCCTTCCTTCGCTTCTATGGTCTCGCACCTATGGTCCCCACTCCGCAGGTGCGGTTGTGACAAAATTGGTAGCTTTAGCTACATTCCCAAATTTCCAAACCCTCCGATAACCATCCGAAATCATTTCGAGGCCCTCGGGACCTCAACCAAACATGCTAACAAGTTGCATACCATTATTCAAACCTATTCCAACCTTCAAAACACTCAAAACAACATCCAAACACCAAATCGACCTCGGAGTCAAGCCTAATAACTTGGAAACTTCCATTTTTGCAACCGATCCGAAAACCTATCAAACCTCATCCGAATGACCTAAAAGTTTGTACACATGTCACAAATGACACAACGGTCCTAGTCCAATTTCCAGTTCCATTCCGACACCGATATTAAATTTTCACTACCGACTGGAAGACGCCAAAATTCCAATTTCGCCAATTCACACCTAAATCTACCACGGACCTGCAAACCACATTCCAAACACACTCCTAAGCTCAAAATCACCTAATGGATCTATCTGAACCATTAGAATTCACACCCGACACCTCTACACATAAGTCAACATCATGTTAACTTTTCCGAACTTAAGCCTACTCAAAAGAGACTAAGTGTCTCATACCTCTCCAAACCCACTCCAAACCCAAACCAACTAATCCAATACCATATAATACAACTGAACAAGACATAAAGAAGCGTAAATAGGGGAAACATGGCTAAAATTCATAAAACGACCGGTCGTGTCGTTACACTTCATAATCTGCAAGCCTTTCCATTACCTTGATCCTTATTGCCTCCAACATCTTGATAACTGGAATATGTCTAGCATCTAGAATCCATGAATTAAAGGACTTAGTAAAGTTGATAACCACCATTAGATTTTTATACTGTGCGTCAAAGTAGGCTCTACACCATGTTTTTGGTAGATAGTAAATCAAGTCCTTTGCAGCATCCTTTGACATCCAACCCCTCTCCCTCCAAGCTTCATCAATTGATATTTAAACTCTTCTTCATAAGTACTCCAAGTACACCACCACATCAAATTCCTCATTTCCCCACTCATCCATTTTTTAAATAGTTGGCTTTAATATGTATAGCATAATACATGTAATGAGCATCAGGAAGTACAGTGCTCACAACATCCAATAATCCCTGTGATGTTGAAAAAAAATGGAATTAGATCAACCAAAAGCTAAATATATCATAAAGCATTGACAAAAATAAAAAATAGAATTGAAATTTTAGAAGTGAAATTTGGTACCTTTTGCATGTCTGATAGAAATGTCATCCCATTCCCGTTATTTAGGTCCAAAGACTCTTCAAAAGCTCAACAAACCAACTCTAAGTCCTGCTTATTTTCTTGTCAACCACTACCCAAGCAAGTGGATAGAACGGATTCATAGAATCCTATCCCATGGCCACCAATAGCTGACTCTTGCATTTTCCCTTCAAGAAAGTACCATCCAAACAAAAAAGTGGTGTCAATTCACTTTTGAATCCTAGCTTCAAAGCTTGGAAACATATTTACAATCTCAAGAACCTCCATTTTCATTCTTCCAAAGCATCCTTTGATATGTTGATTTCAACATCACTCCTAGGATTAGGCTGTCTTAGTTCTTGATCATAGGCTTAAAGATTGTTATATTCATCCTTGAAACTCCCAAATAGGGGTGTTCATGGTTCGGTTTGAATCGATTTTTACCTAAAAAGAAACCAAACTCAGTAAGTCATTTTTTCAAATATAGAAACAAACCAAACCAAATCAATTAAGTCTGTTCTTTCTCAATTCAGTTTATGTCAGTTTTTCGGTTTTTTCTTAAATATAAGACATACACTACTAAACACATATTTCAGCGACCACATTTTTAACGTAACACTATCAAATCAATTCCCCTTTGAGAAACCTATTATATACCAAGATATATTGATAATAGTTGAATCAAATAATGATGAATAATTTAAGGACTCAAGTAAAAATATATTATTTTTAACATAAAATAGATTCTTACACTTAAAAAAAACTACCAATCAAACTAGAATTTAATGGTAAAGAATTATACTAAAAGTGCAAACTATTAACATTTACTAAAAAATTTAAAACTTTGTATAAAGTATACTATATATAGGTGTAACAAATAAATTTAAAATATCTACTCCTATATTCGGTTTGGTTCGGTTTTTTTTATTAAAACCAAAACCAAACCAAATTTTATCGGTTTTTAAATTTCAAAACCAGAACCAAACCAAACAAAAAAGTATCGGTTTTTTTTATCGGTTTGGTTCGGTTTTTTGGATTTGTATGAACACCTCTAGTCCCATCTAAATTCTTAAGGACCATTACCTTAGCCCTTTTAAGCTTAGATTTTGTCATATTAAGCTTAAAATCAGTCTCTTATTCCCATATCATACCCTTAATAATATACTTGGGATTATTTTGTAGTTTAGTCTTAAAGTATTATGCTAAGATCTTAGCATCAACCATTGGGTTATTATAAAAAAGATTATAATTATGGACTGCTTTCAAGTTTTTGATACTAAACTCATTAGTTGTAACGACCCGGCCGGTTGTTTCATGAGTACCCATTCTGTTTCCCCCATTTCTACTTCTTTATGATTTGGTTATCCGTGTTATGTGGTGAATGCGGCAAAATCAAAGGGCTTAATTTCTTACTACCATGCCACTTGGGAAGAATGTCTCGAGACCCCGAGGACACGGTGTTGCGAACGAGTTCCCTCCCTCGGGGTTCGTCGAGGCCTGACTAAAATAAGAGAAAGATCGAGGCTAGAGCAAAATGGGGAACTCCCAAGGCACATGGCTAAGTCTGACAGAGTCGGCCTACCCAGAGCCTGTGTTGAGGCATCACGTCTAGCCGTACCATCTCCATGCTTTCATAATTAATGTATGTTGTACCATAACCGGATTCACCTCCTATATAAATGGAATCCACACCACTTTATAAGGGACAACTACGGTCGATCCCAACTATTCCACACTAAAGCAATAATATCTCTCTCTCTCTCTTTTCTATCTAACTCATCTGCTCGAGGTTACTCTTTCCATTTATTGCTTTCATACTTGCTCTTCATTTATTTCCTGGTATTTTCCATAAAGAGCTTTCTTTAATCATATCTTAATTGTATCCCTAATAGCTCCAGCTCGAGCTGGATATCGACCTCGAGACTTTCTATCGACCAGTCTAAAGCCTGGAAAACGAGCCCTTCGGTTCGATCACTACCCTACTTTAACTCGTATTTCATCGTTAGACCTCGTACGCCTAGCATCAATTGCTTTAACAACTAGCATAAAAATAAATCATGTATTTTTAGAGTCCCAATTACAAATTTAATTGTCATTACCATTTTCACGGTAAACAGTTTGGCCCCTACCGTGGGGATAAAAATAATAGTGATTATTTTCTTACTAGTTCCATTACACAAACGCAAGTTATCTTTCACACATTTTCTTGTCCAAGATCCTTTGATTTTAGGTTGAAATGTCTGGCTAGGTAAACAGAGTTGAGAACGACAACCTCAAAAACCACAGGGAAAACGGCGTGGCTGTTTCGACTATTGGCGTACCACCGCAGAATCCCAATAATGAGCCCGAACCAATTTTAGCAGATGCGGATTCACAGGATGCACAACAAGTCAATAAATCCTCACACACCGATAGGAGAATACGGCGTGACGACCAACAGGAAGCCCAAAAGACCCCAGCTTGGGAAGAACAGGAAGTTAGTCTTCATGTTATTTTTGAAATGTTGCAGGCACAACAGTTAGCCATCACTCAGTTACAAATCCATCCAAAGGCTCCCAGCACAGCAGCGCCGGAAATAGCCCCCTAGCTAAACAGGTACCTAAGAGATCGAGCAATAACAGATCGATAGCCAATCCTGTCATCGTAAAAATGCTGGAGGACCTCACCAAAAGGATCGAGTCGGGCGAGAAAATGATAGCAGCCAACGACAAGAAGGTCAAGACCTACAACTCTATGGTCAACCAGATACCGGGTGCGCCCCTAGCCCTAAAGGGCTTGGATTGGAAGAAGTTCATACAAAGGCCATTCCCCGAGGAAGCGGGCCCGAAATCCATTCCAAAGAATTTTAGGATACCGGAACTCCCTATGTACAATGGGACCATGTTGATACCCAATTTTTCCCCATATATTTTTTATATATGCAAAATACTTTCAAAATAATACTGTATGCATATACAAGCATGTCCAAGTATTTTATTATTTTTTCCAATTTTTAAAAGATTTTTTAAATCAATTTAATACACTATTTTAACAGTATAAAATCAATAATTATTCCCAAAAATTATCATTTTGTTGATTCAGTCATTGTATTTTCATATTTATACCAAAATATAGCTAAGGTAATTTTATGCTTTTTTACAAATTTATTTAGTAATTTTAAATCTAAATAGCATACAATTGCAATTTTAGCCTATTCTAAGATTTAATTGCATTTATAATTACAAAATCGATTTTAGTATTTTTAATTCAATATTTATATATTATTAATTAATTTGGTGCCTTTAATTTGTTCCCAAAAATTATTTACTATTTTTTATAAAATAAAAAAAGAGAAAAAATGGCTATTTAAATGCTAGCCTTACATATTTAAATTTTAGCCAAAATCGACCCCCAAATTAACCACAATATCAATCCCTAAATTACCCGCCCTGACCAAATTAAATAACCCACCCGGACCTAATATTATTCCTAGCCATTGATCTAACAGATCAACGACTCACGTTCAATCTTTCCTTTTTTTAATCTACCAAAAACCCCTCAACCCTAAATCATTTTCCCTTTACCTGCTGCCCTTGAAACCCCTCTCCTCTCTCAGTTTCTCTCGAACCTTCCTTAACCCTAGCCACCTCTAACCGCTCCCGCCTCGAAACCATCAGAATTCATGGTTTCTCCGACCATGGAAGCCCTATACTCACCCCTCCTTGCTCTTATACACTTGGTACTCGAAGGATCGAGGTCTGACCTCGAAGGTTTTCATTCAGATCTTGATGCAAGGTTCTACGGCCATCTCTGGCCCTGCTCCAGTGTAAAATGGTGTTTTGATCCTGCTTCTAACTTATCCGACTCTGATCGAACCTTTTCCAAGCCTTTCCCATTCTAGGGTTCTTCTGAAATCCTAACTATTCGAGGTTCTCTCCGATTTTTCTTAGATCTGTCACGTATCTATGCTCTACTTGAGTTTTTAAATGGTTTTCCAAATTTTTCTTTCAAGAATTACTTTCAAAAGTCAATTCTCTCCAACTTAGGGTTTTTCTGGAAATGTTCAAAATGTTTTCCTGACTTTTCTTCTCCTTGTGTGTATTTAGCTCCGCTATGTTCTTATGTTTTATTTTCTACCACGCATGTTATTCTACAGTGTTCTTATGTTTCCTTTTATCATGTATGTTCTTCTACTGTGTTTTCTATATTTCATTCTTTCTTTTACTGTATTTTCTATGATATGTTCTCACATGCTTTTTCACTATGTTCTATTATTTTTCTTCCACTATGATCTGATATGCTTCGACTACTTGTGCTTCGAATTAGTTTCTTCACTCTGCTTGCCTTGAACTTTCTACTGTATTTGCTTTTCTCTTATGAGTTTCTGAAAGAGATCTCTGAGTTTGTTTTGACTACTTGCCTCCTCATCTCTATATTCAACTTGAGGTGGAAACCTTAGAATTTGGGTGTTCCACCGAGGTTTGGTCATGTGATTGAACTAGGGTTCTGTTTGAGAACCCTTGACTCTTTCAGAATAACTTTTGAGCCTTTGAAGTAAGTCTGAACTTCTTTGTTTGCATACAATTCTGAACTTTTTAATTTCTTCTACACTAGGCTTTTCTACTGATTGGCATGACATTTCTTTCATGTTTAAACGTGTCTGCATGTTTTTATATGTGATGAACCTTTCTTCAAAATTGTTTTCCAACTTGTGATTGATTCATAATCCCTTTTAATAGGTCTAATTGATTGTTACTAATTTTCCTTAAGTTAAAATCTTTCCATCTTTCTAACTTGGCTCATTCATAAAAAAATTTCGACTAATGATTTCTTGGCTATCAATTGATTTCCTTTCCTTAATTTGCACAACCATGTACTGTCAAGACTTTATCCTTAAATAAACCTCTATGTATTTACCCCTCTTGTACTGCTTTGCAAAGTGTTTGATTAATCTTTTTCCTTAATTAGTTTTGCCTGTTTGAAATTAGAATCCCTTAATTAAAGGGAAAACTTGTGCAATTTATTTTCAAAATATTTTGTTACATATTTCTGCTTGCTTTCTACACTATAAATACATGACCTTCTTTAACACAACGATTAACACACACTTCAGACTTCACACTACAATCTCACAATTCTCTTCTAAAATTCATAGCATTCTAACTGCCTATTTGCACTTTGGCTTTACAAGAGTACTGCTTTCTTTTGCTTGTTTCCTTGAGACTGGTATGTTCTAGTTTTGGTTTCAACATCATCCTAATGTTTTTACTTACAACCTTTACATCCATGTCTACTTTACTGTCTATGTGGAGTTAAATATTAACTAGCATGTTAATTTCCTTTCATGTGTTTCTGTTGTGAATCCCTTCACCCCTACCTCCCTCTATGTTCTTTGAGTTATAGTTCAGAATATGGAAATATTCAAGTTATTGTTCATCTTTGGACTTGATCCCTTAGGGGATCCAAACTCCCAAAATAATATGTTCTAATAGGCTGGTGGGGTGTGCCAGCATTTTCTACTGCTGAGTATGACCACTAGCCTATCTTTGCCACTTCCCCTTTTCCCTTTTTTCAGAATTCCCTCTCTGCACTTACACTCATTCCTAGTTTCTAAGTTCTGCCCCCCTCTTGTGAGACTTGCCTTGGGACCTTGAGTTCTCTTTGAACTTGGACACTTGAGGGCTGGCCCTTTCACACTGCACTATGACTCAATCCTGCAATGTATTTTGGTGTGAGCACTACCCGGAGTCCATTTGAGACTCTTAGGGAACTCTGACATATTCCAGATGAGAGAAAGGCTTTGGATCTTGATCTTTGGAGTTGATTTACTTCATGATTCAGATAGTAAATCTGAATCAGGCTCTCCTTGGTTGTAATTTCAATTTTTCTGATGAAGTTTTTTTTTTTTTTTTGGACTGTAATAATTTTGTGATAAACTTTTGGGGTGATTAGTGAAAAAAGGGAAGGGTAACCATTCATGCAAAGGGGTAGATATCATGCTCATAGAGAATTACTACACTTCTGTATTCATGTATCCTGCCTACAGCTTTGCACTTCTGCACCATATAGATACCACGTGTATAGGTTTATGAATCCATATAGATACCATGTCTATAAGTAATTCTACATTATCACTTGTAGATACCATGTCTATAAGGTTTCTACATTTCTGCACCATATAGATACCATGCCTATAGGTTTATGCATCCATATAGATACCATGTCTATAAGGTTTCTGCATTTTTGCACAATATAGATACCATGCCTATAGGTTTATGCATCCATATAGATACCATGTCTAAAAGGTTTCTGCATTTCTGCACCATATAGATACCATGCCTAAAGGTTTATGCATCCATATAGATACCATGCCTATAGGTTTATGCATCCGTATAGATACCATGACCATAAGGAATTTGCATTAGCACATATAGATACCATGTCTACATCACATATAGATACCATGTCTATAAGTTAACCAGAAATCCGGACTCTACATATGCATTGGTCACTAGACAAACATGTTTATAGGATTAAAAGCTAATAGTATTCAGATACCATGCTCATAGGATTTCTGCACTCTTAATACGCCTGTAAAAGTGTTTAAAGTCAATAATTCCTAGAAAGCATGCCTATAGGAACTATCAATAAAACTTGAATTGTTCATTCGCTTATAGTTCTAAAATCAGTAACGATAATGCTTAATGTCTGAAGAATTTACGCTCTTTTACCAAAACTCGCCTTTCCTGGTTAATTGACAACTTATTTTCCTAAAACAACATACATCTTTTCTAAAATTAATAGATATCATGCCTATAGGTTTCGTCTAACACTTAAGATAGCCATAAGGTAAACTTGAAAACTGAACCAGATTTTTAGCTACGACCAGCAGGCAGGCCTGATTCGGATTTCTTATTTGAATTATGTAATAGATCAGTCTGCCACAACTTTTAAGTTTAAATAGGCCCTAATCAGTACGTGTAAGACATGCTAAACTATCTTCTTCTCTTTGGTTTTTAAGGAGGTTTGTTTGAGCCTTTCTATCTGCTATGTGCTTCTCCCCATATTTGCTATATATGTGTTTTGATTGGTGCCTTAGCATTTTTTTCTTTGAAACTATAAAGCCTCATACCCCTTCCCTTTAGGATTAGTAGTCTAAATACCTCCAGGACTGATAGGATTTGAACGGGTAGTAGCATGTGATATGTAACGAAACTATTCCGCGCTTTAATACCTTAACGGGGTGGGAAAGGGTAGATATAGATATGATGACCACACGAGAACACCACGTGTATAAGTAGTTACCGGGTGTTGTGTGGGGTGATCCATATTATTTATAAACCTAGGACCCCCTTCCCTGTACTTGTTTATTTTATTCAGAATTTCAAAACTGCTTTTTCTCAAATTTCAGCTTCTTTTTTTTAATTCCCTTTAACTTCAATTACTTGCAATAATTATGTGAACCCCTCCCC
>MU668282.1:249328-264335 GCA_026770625.1 Nicotiana glauca
CCCCCCACATATATGAAATTCTTACTTGTCTACTTGTTGTTTGCACTTAAAAAAGTATAGTATGGCCGGTGTCACGCCCCAACCTCGGGAGGAGTGACCGGCGCTCAATCGAGTGACCCCAACTGAGCAAGCCTTACCAAACACTACCTACCTAACTCAATACAAATAAGGGGACCATGCTTTCATTTATTCAACAAAGGAAGATAGCATATTCAACATTTTTAGTTCACTTTAGATCACAACATTAAATCGTAGATAAGTTAGTTTCCAAGGCTCCCATAGAGTTACAATTCATAAGAAACATAAGTTTAGAATTACAACAAAGTTCGCACACCCAACCGACACCCACACATGACCCACATATATTTCTATGGAGCCTCTAAGGATACAAAAGGATAAGTGTGACTACGCTGGCAACAAGGCCTCGGCTATACCTCAAAAAGTGGAAGTCCAAAAATACAAGAGATGTGCAATATTGCCCCTTGAAGGAGAAGGGGGGGCTCACCAAGATCTTGAGAAGAAAGATGCTCCACTACACACGATCGGCACTATCCATTATGGAGCCACCTACATTCATTTAAAAAATGTAGCGCCCCCGGCAAAAGGGACATTAGTACCATGGAATAGTACTAGTATGTATAACTAAACATCATATTACTAGAAAGAACTACCCAGCAATGACAAGTAAGTCACATGAGTAAATCAAATATGCAAATCATATAATCTTTCACATAATTTACATAACTTAGTTTGGGGAATTTCTTTCATACGTTCATCACTGTTCTTAATACCACCGCTATCTTGAGCGGTGTCCAATCACAACCCGACCGGCTAGGTTGCCTCATTAGAGGCATATATCTCAGTCACTATTTCATTTCCATTATTCGAAATTTAATATCAGCACATTACCACCATGTGTGCGGCATGGTGTCCGATCACGGCCCGATCGGCTAGGCCGCCTTACCTAGGCGTGGTTTCTTGCTCATTAATCATCTCACTTGAATCATCATCTTTCATGTTTCAAATCAATTCATGGGCGCTTTGGGCCGCACTTATCACATCATTTTCCATTTTCAATATTCATCTTGCAAGTTGTGATCATAGGCACATATGAAAGTAATTCAAATTGCAAGCACATGTAAGTGTTCACATAGTTAGTATGAAAATTCTCAGGTTCAATCTTGGCTTATAGCCTAAACACATCAACACACAATTGTATTCCTCATACTTCTCTAACTATCAAGAATGGTACATTACTCATATTGAGTCACATTCTTCAAAGTATATATGTATATAATTGCAAATCAATTAATGCACAATAACAATCAATACATTAACTAACTCAAATCTTACCACACTTTTGTAAATGCCAACGGAGCTCAATTCTAATAAAAGGGAGTTTTAGCCGTACATACCTCAATATAGCTTTCCTTACTCTTTACAAATTTCCGGAATTCTTATCACTTCGATCTATGATGCAAGAATTACAAATTAAAATCGAGAATTAGGGACGAAGTTGAGATTCTAGCTTGGTTAGAGCATATCATCAAACACTAAAGGTGCACTATGATCTTAGGTCCTTCTTGATAGAAATTTCTATCATTTTATACCCCGATTGCTTTCTTTTTAGTTTACCATCTCCCAATACCCTAAGTTTTGAAGGTCATGCAAGGAATCAATTCTTATACCCATGAATTACCTCACTAATGACCCCCTTTTAGCTGAATGTGGAAGTAAGAACTGAGGTGATGAAGCCTTACCTCTTAGGATGAAGATTTAGAAGCCCTCACTTGATTATCTTCTAGCATCTAGCAAGATTCTATGGAGTAATTTGATGGGGAGTACCTTCCCTCTCTTAGAGAATCTCACTCTAGAAATGTCCAGAAAAATGCTCAAAATGAGCTATAATACCGAATATAATGATAGGGGGTTCGCGTTAAAAAGTAAGAAAATTGGAGCCCCGAGTCAGATCTGCGATCGCAAAGTGGAAATGCGGGCCGCAAATTGGACCGCAAAAAGGCTCCCAAAATCTGAACATTCTATTTGGGTATGTGACGGAAATGTGGTCCGCATACAAGTTATACGGTCGCATAATGCACCGCCTTTTTTACCTCAAATTTGACTGACACATTGACTCACTTTGCAATAGAAATACAGTCCGCATATCAGTTATGCGATCGCATAATGAACCGCATTTTGACCTCAATTTTAATCAAACCACTGACCCAATCTGCGGTAGAATGTGGTCCGCATACTTGATTTGCAACCGCATTCTGGATGGCAAAATAGCACTTTTCTGCAAAACTTTGATTCTTTGATTTTTGAATGCTTAGATCAGTACAAAGGGTCCTAACTAGGCACTACGAGATTCAAGTTTTAAGTAGAAAATTCACGGGGCCTTACAGCCGAGAACCACAATAATAGATCTTGAGGGGTGCCTAACACCTTTCCCTCGGGATAATTTCGAGCCCTTACCCAATCTCTGGTTTTCTAAATCAAAATTCTTCTTAGCGTCCTAATGCACTTTAATCATTAGGTGGCGAATCTTCAATTCAAACCCAATTCCCAAAGGGGAACGAGTTGTCCTCCAAAAATATCATAAACCCGATTTCGCAAGAAAAAGGGGGCGCGAAAGACCACCGACCCTAATGAACACGTTACTGCCTATGCATGTGCGATAAAAGGCAACGCTATAAGGAATGACCAGATTGAGTCCATATTTTTGAAACAATTCAGGGAAACACTCTTGAAGGGGGCCATGATGTGGTATCACAACTTGGCTCCTAATTCCATAAATTCATTCGCCATGCTAGCGGACTCCTTCGTAAAGGTACATGCCGGAGCCATCAAAGTGGCAACAAGGAAATCCGAGATGCTGCGAGAATTTGTGTCTCGCTTTCAGATGGAATGGATGGAGCTACCGCCAGTCTCCAACAACTGGGATGTGCAGGCCTTCACCCAAGGTCTGAATGAATGAAGCTCGGTGGCTTCAAAATAGTTGAAACAGAACCTCATCGAGTATCCAGCTATGACCTAGTCAGATGTCCACAACCGGTACTAGTCGAAGATCAGGGCCGATAATGACCAGTTGGGAGCCCTTTCGGGCTCAGTATACCTAAGCAGGCTCCCGACAAAGGAACCAAAACCAAATAAAGAAAGGTATCAGCAATACCTCGAAGATAGGAGAAGCGTCCCGAGGCGCAACCTACCTCACAACGATCGAAGAGTGGATCTAGGACAGGACCCTTGAGGGCTTATCATTGGAGCCAGGTTCAATCAAAACATAGTGCCAACGGGTGTGCCCCATTTATTAGAATACAACTTTAGTGTCGATGTGTCAGACATCGTGTTCACCATCAGTAAAATCAGAGATGCCAAAGGGCCCAAACCTATACAGTCGGATCCTTCAAAGAGGAACGGCCACAGGATCGAGGATTGTCATCAGCTACAAGAAGAGGTAGCTTGATGGCTTAAAAAAGGACATCTTCGTGAAATCCTTAGCGATCGATCCAAAAATCAGTTCGGAAAGGGAGGCAACCAAGAAGAACGAGGCAAACAAGCCGCAACATGTCATCCACATGATCATAGGGGCGCCAATGCCCCTTAGGAACCCGTAACGAGAAGTACGAAAATATTCATCACCAGAGAGAAGCGGAACCGGGGATATATTCCCGAGGGCACCTTCACATTCAGCGAAGAAGACACCAAAACCTTGTCTCAACCTCATAATGACGGGCTGGTAATCTCCTTCCTCGTAAATTCTTTTCAAATAAAATATGTACTCATGGATCAAGGTAGCTCGGCTAACATTGTCAGGTTGAGGGTGATAGAGCAGCTCAGATTGCTGGACCAAATTGTGCCCGCCACTCGATTCCTCAACGGATTCAACATGGCAAGCGAAACAACAAAGGAGAAATTGTCCTTCCGATCACTGTGGCCGCCATGACCCAAGACGTCAAATTCCATGTATCGAAGAAGACATAAGGTATAAAGCCTTATTCAGGCGACCGTGGATTCACTGCATGAGAGCAGTGCCATCCACCCTTCACCAGATGATGAAATTCCCAACAAAGGACGAAATTAAAACCATCTACGAGGAATAACATGCAGCGAGGGAAAATTTCTCAATACACGATGTGATACCAATGTTCGTACCTCTGCCCCCTAGTAAAATAAAGAGAGAATCAGGCCTCACCCTCGATCAAACTTGGCAAAATGAAGTAAAAAACCATACCGCATCTTTGCCTCGGGCCATTGAAACAAATCAGCCCTCACAATTGTAGCGAATCAATCCCGAAGCATCGCTAGCATATCTAACAATTTAGGCACTCAATCGGAGTAATTAGAACACTAACCCTGCCCGAAGACCTTAAGGTCTTTAAATGCACCCGTTGCACTATTTTCCTACGATCGAGTTTTTGTCCTGAGAGAAGGGTTTTTACCGGCAAGGTTTTTAATGAGGCGATGTCTGCGAGCTACCTAAGGGAAACTCAACAAGTGCTCAAAATTTCTTTTACATCCAAATTTGAACGATGAGGGGCATTCCCCCCAGAAAGCCACCCACTCGGGAAAGTCATGAAATGCCAAATAGGGCTCCTATAGGAAAAGAATGTACCGGGCCAAACGGTCAAAACAAACCGTGTCCATATAGCCAGGCCCCCGTCGGTGAAGATGTGTACTATTGTACCAAACAATCAAAGAATACCTTTTGTCAAAAACACCTTCACAAGATGAGGTAAGAATCCCTCTACCAAACATGTCCCGAACACTCGGGGACTGACATCGGCAATTCAACATACAGACGACCTTTGGGTTGGAACTCCAAAATCATAAAACCTTTCGGTTAAGGCAACGCGGATACCGCCAAGCATCACCAATATTGAAGATACCTTGAGTACTCGGAGACTTATCATCAATGATTTGGCACCCACATGACCTTAAGGTCAGAAATCCATGGTCATAATGGCCCAAAGAGGCAATTTCGAGCTCATGAGTGACGGCCTTCGAGCCTAAGCAAACTTGATTACTCAAAGATTGTCGTCAATCGTCATACATTGGAAAACCCGAGGCCATAAGACCTCGAGTGGGCAGACTCTGTCTAGCCAGATCTATTGTACATAGAAAGAAAAACTATAA
Source organism: Nicotiana glauca (assembly GCA_026770625.1). Lineage (NCBI taxonomy): Eukaryota > Viridiplantae > Streptophyta > Magnoliopsida > Solanales > Solanaceae > Nicotiana > Nicotiana glauca. The sequence goes on from MU668282.1 coordinate 254,465, forward strand.
GTCCTCAAGAGGCATGATAAATTGTAAGACATCAACAGTCATGAAAATTTTGTAAAACCTTACTACAAGCATAAAACTCAATCCTAAGTTTAGGTTATATGTCGCATTTGTAAGACTCCCAAAAGGGCATACCCTCGATGTAAATGCCTAAACTGTTACTCGGGATCAAAAATGGCTCTGGAAAAACACATATGACTGGTGTCAAATGGCTGCACCAGCCAAATTAACACGACTCGAGGATGCCCGACCATCACTAACAAAATCACAGGCCATTACTTTGAATTTACTTCGAAAAGAACTGGTTAAAATAGGATACCCTCAATAGGCAAATGAGCTTCAACCATGTCAGCTCCAAATCACAAGGCTTTGAGCTCTTCAGCCTACGAGCTAAAAACCTTTCGAGGTGCTCAAAAATTGCCGCTAACAACTTGAAATCGAGGTTCTTCCCGAACCAACGATAGGTCAGGAAAAATCATTTCAAAAAGATCTTAACGAATGGAAAATAAAGCCTACATATGCCTAAGGGTAAAAGTGTAAGAGCCATAGTTTCCAGCTAAACGAGCCTCAGGGTCGCACACTAAAAGGTCGCAACGACCAAAAGTGTAAGAGCCATTGTTGCTAGCTAAGAATTTAAAACTTAAGCATTAAAATAAGCTTGAGTAGTAACCCGATTCAGAGAACTAATCCAAAATAGTTAACTACATACGCCTAAGGACAAAAACGTAATAGACATAGTTGCCAGCCAAACGAGCCTCGGGGCCGCATACCTAAAAGGTTGTTTCGCCCCAAGGCATAAGATCTATCCTCGCCTGCCCACAAAAACACAAAATTGGAAGGTCAATTGAGCTCAAGTCGCAATCCGACTCGGAGACTAAACCTGAGATAGTCGAGCAAAAGCGTAAGGGCTCCTAGGCTATCTTGCGCTAAAAGTCACGTCAACCAAATGCGTTAAAGTCCCAGGCATGTCTAATAAGCCCCGAAACTGTAGTACGAATCTAAGTATTCTGGACAAACTACAAAACCAGCCTGTCTGGTCAAAAGCAAAGTAGAAAGGGATACATAAGAGATAAAAGCTTTAGGTTCTCTTTTATTAACATTCGCTAAAGGTGTGTTCTCTATCTACAAACATGTTCTACAAATGGTGCATACAAAATGGTAAAGTATACACTCCACTTTAGAAGGCTATGATCTATCAGCCTCGTCTTTTCTCTCCATGATGTCGGCAAGAAGTGACCGAGAATCACGCTCGTCTGCCCTCGTTTGAGCCAACTCTTCCGGGAGAACAAAACCCCAGGCATCGACCTCTTCAAGTACCTCTCTTCGGGATCTACAACAAACATATTCCTTGATCCTCTTTCCAGAATTGAGGGCCCTCTTCAACTCGACTTGATGTCAGTTGCATCCTTCAGATAAATCGACATCTCCGAATAAGCCTTAGTCTGACAAAATGCTGCTTCAGCCCAAGCATCAATGATTTTAGCCCTGACCTTCGAGAGTTCGGACTCAAGATTTGCGATCATATTGGCTTAAACTAAAGAATTCTCAGGAGCCAAGTGGAGTTGGGCCTCAAAGGTAGGAACTTTAGCCAAAGCACCCTTCTCCTCCGAAGCTTGAGCATGCACCTGAGCCCTCAGTTCACAGCAAGCATTCCTAGCCCCGTCGACTTCGACCCTAAGATACTCTAGAGCCTCCATCTTTTTCTGCAACTAAGATAGGCAAAGAGATTAACCGTAAGGGTTAATAAGGCATAATGCATACTATAAGAGGTTACCTGCTCCATCAAATAACTCTCGTAATTCGAGCTTCGGTACGCCTCATATCGCCAGAGCATTAACTCAACCTCCTTCTCCCCCACTGAGGAGCCTAAGGGACTCATATTCATCCATAGCTTTCTGAAGCCTAGACCCATGACTGACTAGCTCAGACCTGAGCCTATCTAAGGCCTAGAGGGAAAAAAACTTAATAAGGAAGGGAAGATGCGAAATACAAAAGGATTACGCCAAAGCTCACCCCGAAGTGAAGTTGGCGAACTTCCTCGAAAGCCGAGCACACTCCTATTGGCCCAGCCCCTTCGGCCTTAGAAGAACCAACCTTGGTCGAGGTATATTCACTCGGAGGAACCATCGCTCCGGAACCAAAGACTCCAAGGACAGCAGGCTCGGGCAATGTTCTTTCCTCAAAGACATGGGCCCGTTTTACACCACTTAAATCTCCATCTCACTACAAGTGCAAGTCCCCTTTATCACTATCGTCCCTTGGCTCGGAGATTGATGCCTCCTCCCCCTCTACAAAGGAACACAACCTCGCCCCAAGGGGCCGTCCGATACCTAGAACGGCAAATCCAGTACAAAAGAAAGGGGAAAATGTCATTTCAAATATATGAAGACTAAGGTAAAAGCAGCGTACACACATACCTTGGTATTTCGATTCCCATCTACCACGAGATACAACTCTCCACCTACGCTTGTCACAAGTCGAATGGGTCGCCAAAATCCGGACCCAGCCAGGCAAATCACAAACTTTGCCTGGCAACCATGAAGTTTCTACAGGAAAGGAGGAAACACAATTATTAAATTGGCTTTCGCTATAAACGAATCTAAGAAAGCTCGAGACACTCCACTCATGCACATAAATCTATCCCTCGAGAAAAGGCATAAGCTCCACGGGGATAATCTCAGCCTTCTAGACCGGGATGAATCGACTAACCCACTCTTGATCCCCATCTTCGTTGTCATCAACAACAAAAGGCATTGACAAATAGCACCGCAAGGTTAGCAGGCCTCGATGATGAAAGGTTCGGTACAACCTTACGAGGTGGCTATCAAAGGGGCCTAGTGCGAAAGGGTATAAGTACACGTTCAGGAATCCATCAGCAGGGTCCGTAATACTCTAATCTGGGGCAAGAACCTGCAATGTTACCCCCTCACCCCATCCACAGTATCTCCTCACCATCTTAAGATATTGCTCTCTTATCGAAGACATAGTCTTCAGAGTAAACTCCCGTAGATCCTGAGCACTGGGAATGGAACTCTCCCCTCTCTGTCAGGTCGGCCCTAAAGTAGCATTCATGGCTATGGTAATGAAGGACCCGATGCCAAGGGGGGAGGATAGCTATTTAAAATAATGGGAAACAACAATGATTCGCCTATCCAGGATAAGCCCCAAGAGGCCAACGGCCTCAATACAGATATCGAGGTGGTACCCAACCCAAAAGACCTCCACCAATAAAAAGTTAGGCTTCAAGGAACTAACAGCATTATCTCCAGTCCCGAGGTGGTACTCGACCTCAAGGACCTCCATCAAAAAAAAATCTGGCTTTGGAAAGCCTTCAGCGCTATCATAGAGCTTGAGGTGGTACCCAACCTCATAGTTTTCCTTCCTAAAAAAGAAAAATAAGCACTTCAAGCTTTGCCTGCAAGCGCTCGACTTCAGAAAGTTGCCTAAGTACGAACAACCCTTATTTAGAAACCTGCCTAGAAATACCTTAAAAGGTTATCTATGTCAAAGCTCAAAAGTAAAAGCTCCAAGTGCTCAAAATTTATTCTTACTTCGATGCCCTATCTCCATGCAACTTGAAGGGTCCGACGGCCCGAATCCATTGAACCAATTCAGGCTTGGTCCGAGGTATGACAATGGGCTCGAAAAAGAGCCATTCTAATCGGCAAAGGATCGAAAAGAATGCTCGCGCCTGAGCTAGATACCAGCAGTCAACAACAAAGGAAAACATTTAAAAGCCTTGAAGCGCAAAAAAACTCATGCCACAAGCTGCATCATCGGTATGACATCACCATTAGAAGATGAAGAGTCAGGTGTTAGAATCATTTCCCATCGCTTCGTAATCGGAAATGTAGAGACTATCTATATGCGGAAAAATCAGGGGGCTTAATTTCTTGCTACCAAGCCACTTCGGAAGAATGTCTCGAGACTCTAAGGACATGGAGTTGCAACCAAGTTCCCTCCCTAGGGGTTCGTCGAGTCCTGACTCAAAGAAGACAAAGATCGAAGCTAAAGCAAAATGGGGAACTCGAAAGGCACATGGCTATGTCTGACAGAGCCAGCCTACCAAGATCCTACATTGAGGCGTCACGTCTAGCCATCCCATTTTCATGCTTTCATAATTAATGTATGTTGTACCATACTGGATTCACCTCCTATATAAAAGGAATCCACACCACTTTGTAAGGGATGACTACGGTCGATCACGACTATTCCACACTAAAGCACTAATCTCTCTCTCTTTTTTTCTATCTAACTCATCTGCTCGAGGTTACTCTTTCCATTTATTGATTTCATGTTTGCTCTTAATTTATTGCCTAGTTTTGGCCATAAAGAGCCTTCTTTATTCATATCTTAACTGTTATCCCCTCCCTAATATCCTTGATATCTCAAGTTCGAGCCGGATATCGATCTCGAGGCCTTTTATTGACCAGTTCGAAGCCTGGGCAATGAGCCCTTTGATTCGATCACTACCCTACTATAATCGTGTTTCATTGTTAGACCTCATACGCCTAGCATCAACTGCTCTAACAACTAGCATAAAAATAAATTACGTATTTTTATAGTCCCATTTATAAATTTAATTATCATTGCCATTTTTATGGTAAATATGTGGTATCGAGTTAGTTGGTTCAAATCGGGAATGGTTTTGGGAAGGTTTGAGACACTTAATCTCTTAAGTTAGTCCTTTAGTTAGAAAAGTCAATCGAAAGTTGACTTGTGATCAAACACCTTAGAAATTGGTTTTTACAATTCAAATAGCTTCGAGAGGTGATTTGGGATGTAGAAGTGTGATTTAAATGTGTTTTGGACGTCCGTAGTAGATTTAGGCTTGAATTAGGGAAATTGGATTGGCATTTTCCAATTGATAGGTGAGATTTTGATATATCCGGAAGTTACAGTAGGTTCATTGTGTCAAACATGAAGTGTGTGCACAATTTCAGGTCATTCAGATAAGGTTTGATAGACTTTTTGATCAAAAGCAGAATTCAAAAGATTCTTGGAGCCTTAGGCTTGAATCCGATGTTATTTGGTTGATTCGATGTTTTTTGAGGTGTTTTGAAGATTGGTATTAGTTTGGATAGTGGTATATGACTTGTTTGTGCTTTTGGTTGGGGTGCCAGAGGCCTCGGGGTAATTTCGGGTGGTCAACGGGTGATTTTGAGTTGGGTTTGGCAGTTAAAGTTTTCTATTGCTGTAATAACCGCACCTACAGCTAGGGGAGCACAGGTGCAGACTCGCAGAAGCGGCCAAGAGAAGAGCAGGCTAAGACCGTCGGAGCGAGGTCCTGGTCGCATCTGCGATTGTGCAAGTGCAGATTTATTTGCGCATGAGCGACCCTGGAGTTGGAAGTAAATTTTGCAGGTGCGCGCCTGGGAAAGGAGGTGCGACCATTTAACCGCAGGTGCGGTTTTGCTGGGTCAGAAGCTATAAATTTCACCCTTCGTAATTTTTGGCCATATTTCTCAATATTTGATTTGGGGTGAAGCTTTTGGGATCAGTTTCAAGGAGATTTTCAGAGGGATTCATTGAGGTAAGGTCCTTGGTTCCTAAGCTCATTATTATGGTGATTTTTATCATTCTTAGCATGAAATTTAAGGGGAAAATCAATAGTAAATTTGGGGTTAGAGCTTCGTTAATTAGAGTACTTTGAGTAGTGATTTGAGGGGCCATTTGAGGTCCGATTTTGGTACTTTTGTTATGAATGAACTCGTGGAGGAATAAGGATTCTATTGATGCAAAATTTATTGAATTCTGAGATGTGGGACCGGTGGTCGAGTTTGGTCAATTTTGGATTTTGTGTTGTAATTTGGTTAATTTCGTATGGGTTCCACTCCTTTAGCGTATATTCGGGTGAGTTTCGAGTGCTTAATGGAAGTTGAATTGGACTTAGGAAAATCTCAAGCTTGGGTGAAGTTCTATCATAACCGCACCTACGATTAGTGGACCGCAGGTGCTTGATCGCAGAAGATATGGAGGAGCCACAGATGTGGTCAGGGTCGCAGGTGCGAAACTTCTGGGCCAGAACCTATATAAAGGTTCAGTCGCGATTTTTGCCCATTCTTTCACCATTTTTATCCGTATTTTGAGTTTTTTGCGAGGTTTTTGAGAAAGGATTCAAGGGAGCATCAAGGAGGTAAGATTTTTGGAACCCAAACTCATTACTATGGTAATTTTATACTGATTCGAAAAGAAATTTATGGAAAATAAGGGTTAAATTTGGTGGTTTAGGGTTTGAAATTGGAGACTTCGAATTGGGGATTTTAGGGGTTGTTTGTGGTCCAATTTTCATATATCTGTATGAACTCGTGAGACTATGAGGATTCTAGTTTTGCAAATTTTATCCGATTTTGCGATGTGGGCCCAGGGGACTTTTTGGGCGATTTTTCTAATTTCGCGTGCTAGCTTCAAATTAAATAGTTGAATTAGTTGCTTGAAATTATATTTACATTATGCAATTACTTTGAATATATTTGGGCCATTTGGAGTCGGGTACTCGTGGTAAGAACGTGATATCGAGTTGATTGAGCTGGTTCGAGGTAAGTGGCTTGCCTAACCTTGTGTGGGGGAAATCCCCTTAGGATTTGGTATTGTTGATATATGAAATGCCTTGTGCGTGAGGTGACGAGAGCCTACAATTGCTACTTGTTGAAAAATCATGTTTTCATTAAGTAACTATAACTGTGCTTTTCTTCCCTATTTATACTACTTGCAATTTATGCCTACTGTTAGCTTAGGGAAGCATGTATAAGTGACTTAATTGCTTTACTTGTTCAAACTGCTTTATTTTAATTCTGTGCAGCATGTTAGGTTAGAATACCTGTATTACTGTGTTATGAAATTGGATTGAATTGAATATTCTTCTGTTGCTACTGTGTGTTTACTTTGGGACTACGGGCGATATCCCGGTAGATCCCCCTTGCCTTTTTATTTGGGACCACGGATTAATATTCCGGTAGATCCCTCTGTATATTTATATTGGAACTACGGGACCGCACCTGGTAGATTCCCCCAATACTTGGTATTTACATTTGGGACAACGGATTGGTTTTTCAGTACATTCCCTGCGCAGTACGAGTTGGACTATGGGACGACACCCGGGGGATCCACTGGATATTTATATTTGGGGACTACAGGACGGTATCCTGGTAGATCCACGGTTGCTATCTATGTGTGGAGTTATGTTCTTTCTGTGATTTTCTCTCTGTTGCATTTGCTGTTATTTTCTTATTATCCTGTGCTACTTCATACTATTTTATTTCTTTATATATATATATATGTCTATGATCGGTAGGGACCTGACCTTCCTCGTCAGTACTCGACCGAGGTTAGGCTTGGCACTTACTAGGTACCGATGAGGTGTAATCATGCCCTTTCCTGCACATGTTTTTCGTGTGAGGATATAGGTTCTTCGACTCAGCCCTACCATCCTTGAGGCGAGGCGATCCATCAGAGACTTCGAGGTATATCTGTCGTGTCCGCAGATCGAGGAGTCCCTATCTATTCCCTTTTTTAGTTATAGCACTTTTGAACTTTTCTTTTGGTTAGACATTCTAGAGTTAGAATGCTTTGTAGTTATTCAACAGCTTATGATTTCATGAGATTCCATATTTTAGGAGTGTTTTTATTGTCGAGAGTGTTATTATGGTGTATGCCGAGCGGCATTTTAAACCTTCATTATGTTTATTCCGCAGTTTTTACTAGTTTTATCTATTGTTTTCCCTTTTCCACAATTGTTAGGCTTAGCTAGTCATAGAGACTAGGTGCCATCACGATAGTTCACGGACGGCAAACTGGGGTCGTGACAAGTTGGTATCAGAGCTCTAGGTTCATAGGAGTCATGAATCACAAACTGGTTTGTTAAAGTCTCACAGATTAGTACAAAGACGTCTGCACTTGAGGCTATGTAACTGTTAGAAAAATTCCACTTCATTTGATTTCCTAGTCATGAGAGATTTTTTATATCATAATTCTAAACTTTTTCCTTCTAGTCTCTTAAAGATGGTAAGGACACGTGCTACCAGAGATGATCAGGCACCCGCGCCCCCTACTGGAGCCGTCAGAGGTCGGGTCTATGGTAGAGGCCGAGGACGCGCATGCGGTGCAGCCAGAGCATTTACGCGAGCTGCCACCGAGAAGCCACCAGCAGCTCCCGCTGGAGCCCAGGCACCTGATACGCCTACTGCTACTACTACCCCAGCTCTTTAGGAGACTCTTTTACAGTTTATGATCATGTACACCACTCAAGCTCTTGCAGGGTTGCTTCCCCTTGTTGCAGCCACATCTCAGGCCGGGGGAGGAGAACAGACTCCTGCCACCCGCACTCCTAAGAAACAAGTACATGTTGATCAGGTCTTAGAAATTATTCCTGTACAGCTTGTAGCCCCAGTTCAGCCCGAGGACAGGGCAGTGGCTTCCGCGGATGAGCAACGGAAGCTTGAGAGGTTCAAGAAGTACAAACCTCATGTATTCAGTGGTCTAGAATTAGATGATGCCCTAGGATTTCTGGAGGAGGGCTACAGTATACTCCGCACTATGGGTATATCAGGATCGAGTGTGGTCTCTTTTACTGCCTTCCAGCTTCAAGGAGTAGCTTATCAGTGGTGGTACACTTATGAGTTGGACAGTCCAAATGAGGTAGCTTCCCTGACTTGGACTCAATTTTCAAATATATTCTTGAGAGAGTTTGTCACTCAGAGCCTTAGGGACGCATGGTGCGCAAAGTTTGAGCATTTGCGCCATGGTGCTATGACTGTTTCGGAGTATGCTGTCCGTTTCACCAATTTGGCTAGGCATACACCAGCCTTGGTTTCTACATATCATGAGAGAGTTTGCCAATTTATTGAGGGTCTCATTCCCAGCATCAGGTCTAGCATGGCTCGAGAGTTGGAGATGGATATTTCTTATCAGCATGTGGTGAGCATTGGTAGGAGAGTGGAGGGTATGCATGCTTGGGATAAAGAGGAGAGGAAGGACAAGAGGTTTCGAAAGTCAGGCCATTTGTAAGGCCCCGTAAAATTTTGTGCTTAAAACCTAGTAGCTCATAGTGTCAAGGTCTGTAGAAAATGTTGTAAATGTGTATTGGTGCTTGGGGATATGTTTCGGGGGCTCTCTGATAGATGGATATGTCCATAATACAAAGGAAACTCCGGCGAAATTTTTCTAAAATATGGGAGTTAGTGAAAATTTTGAGAGTTGCATATCATGTCTTTCAAAAACCAACTGATTTTTCAAAATCCTCATTCGAGGATGAATGATTTTAAGGGGGGAGGATGTAAGACCCCGTAAAATTTTGTGCTTAAAACCTAGTAGCTCATAGTGTCAAGGTCCGAATATTGTGTTAGAAATGTGTAGAATTCTTCGCAGCTCGCAAGCTCGCCGCGGTTCGAACCCTCGGTGGTGATCTACGCTTTAAAAATCAAAAGAATAAATTTTTCCAGAAAATTGTCAATTATGCGGTCAAGAAAGCGGTCGCAGATCAGCTATGCGGACCGCATTCCTACCGCAGAGTGTAACAGAAGATTTGTCAAAGATTGAAGCTAAAATGCGGTCAATTCTGCGGCGCATTATGCAACCACGGAACATGAATGCGGACTGCATTCTTGTCGTAGATCGTGTCAGAACATTTGGTTTTTGAGGAGCAATTTTGCGGTCCATTATGCGGACCGCATGTTTACTCTGCGATCGCAGATGCGACCGCAGATTTCACCCCGGGCTTCTATTTTTCTAATTTTAAAACCCGACCCCCTTTCTAATATAACACCCTAACCCCTCATTTTTACACATTCTTTGAACAAAATAAGAGAGAGGGAGGAGAGATTCTTGAGGGAAAAGTTCATCTTTTTCAAAAATCGTTTCTCGAATTGCTTGGTCC
>MU668282.1:268904-309398 GCA_026770625.1 Nicotiana glauca
GCGCGTCGAGTCTAGCCAAAAACAGAGCGAATACATCACAATATGCAAATGGAACAATACCCAATCGAAAACAATCGAATTATAGCAAGAACCTCGAAACTAGCAAAACCCGAGCCCTGGGCCCGCTTCTCGAAAAATTATGAGATTCACATCACCTGAATCCTCTTCTTGCCACGAGTCCGTACATATAAAATACACAAGAATAAGAGTCTATTTGATCCCTCAAATCATCATTTCAACCTTCTTAGGCTTCAAGCCCTAACCTCCATTTTTACCCTTTAATTCCTTGAATTTCAGTGATTAATTCATGTTTTTACACCATAATAACATAATCCGAGTCCAAATATCCATACCTGATGAAACCCCTTCTAATCCTCTTCAAAATCGCCCAAAACCCGCTTTGCTCGAAGTCCATAATATTTTCTTCTTTTCCAAGTTCGTGAACACTGTTCACTATAACACAGGTCCATTTTCCGCTTCTGCGGTCCACTGACCGCACCTGCAGTCACGCTTATGTGGCAATTTGACCGCTTATGGGTCCAACTCAAAAACTCCTGAGACCTCTTCTGCCATCCAAACACCGCTTATGCGGTTTTCCTCCTACCGCTTATGCGGTCTAATAACCGTTTACGCGGTCCCGCAAAAGGGACCCCTCTTCCGCTTATGTGGAGAATCCCTTGGGCCACAACTGTCTGCTTCTGCGGCTCCCCACCGCATTTGCAGAACCGCTTAAGCGGCTCCTTTTTTCGCAGATGCGGAAATAGCAGAAGATTGAAAAATCTGACTGCAACAAAGGCTTCAAACTCCCATTTAACCATCCGAAATCACCCCGAGGCCCCCGAAACCTCAACCAAAAGCATCAACACAACCAACAACCTTATTCAAACTTGCTCCAATCCTCAAAACACGTCAAACAACGCTAAAACCATCACAACACATCAGATTCAAGCCTAGTTTTCATCAAAACTTCCGAAATGCGCATTCAATCAAAAACCCGACCAAACAACGTCGGAATGACCTGAAAATTTGCAGACATAAATCACCTAACGAAGCTACTGCAACTCTCAAAATTCCATTCCGACCCTCGGATCAAAATCTCACCTATCAACCGGATATCGCCAAAATGCTAACTTTGCCAATTCAAGCCTAATTCTACACCGAGCCTACAAAATCAATTCCGATCACACTCCTAAGTCACAAATCATCCCCCGAAGCTAACCAAATCACCGAAATTCACATCCGAGCCCTCTAACTATAAAGTCAACTTCCGGTTGACTTTTTCAAAACAAACTTCCTTCTAAGAGGCTAAGTACCTCATTCCAACTAAAACCAATTCCATTCAACCCGATCAACTCAAATACTGATATTGGAACACGAAGCAACATAATATGGGGGAAATGGGGCAAAAACACATGAGACGACGGGTCGGATCGTCACAGTCATAGAGATGCATCGGTTTTATTCGATCCAGGCTCCACCTATTCTTATGTGTCTTCTTATTTTGCCCCGTATTTGGGTGTCCCCCATGATTCTTTGAGTTCTATTATTTATGTTTCTACTCCTGTAGGAGATTCTCTTATTGTGGGCCACGTTTATCGGTCGTGTTTGGTTGCTCTTAGTGGTTTTGAGACCAGAGCCAATTTATTATTGCTCAACATGGTAGATTTTGATGTTATCTTAGGTATGGACTGGTTATCACCCCATTATTCTATTCTTGATTATCACACCCAATTCGTGATGTTGGCTATGCCAGGTGTACCGTGACCCCTAGTAGAGTTATTTCTTTTCTTAAAGCTCAACGAATGGTTGAGAAGGGGTGTGATACGTATGTGGCCTATGTAATAGATGTTAGTGTTGATACCCCTATAATTGATTAAGTCCTAGTAGTACAAGATTTCTCTGATGTGTTTCCAGCTAATCTTCTATCCATGCTGCCTGATAGAGATATTGATTTTGGCATTGATCTATTGTCAGGCACTCAACCCATTTCTATTCCTCCGTATCGTATGGCCCCTCCTGAGTTGAAGGAGTTGAAGGATCAATACCAAAAATTTCTTGATAAGGGTTTTATTCAGCCCAGTGTATCACCTTGGGGGGTGCTTCTGTCTTGTTTGTGAAGAAAAAGGATGGTTCTATGTGTATGCGCATTAATTATTGCCAATTGTACAAAGTTACAGTAAAAAACCGTTATCCTTTGCCCCGTATCGATGAATTGTTTGACCAACTAAAGGGTGCACGAGTGTTTTCAAAGATTGACGTACATTTAGGTTACCATCAGTTGAAGATTTGAGAGCCAGATATCGCGAAGACTACTTTCAGGATTCGGTATGGTCATTATGAGTTCCTTGTTATGTCATTTGGGCTGACCAATGCCCCAGTAGCCTTTATGCATTTGATGCACAGTGTATTCCGGCCATATCTTGACTCGTTCCTCATTGTCTTTATTGATAATATTTTGGTATACTCCCCGAGTCGGGAAGATCATGAGAAATACCTGAGGACAGTGTTTCAGACCTTAAGAGACAATAACAACAATAGTTGCCTAGTGTGGTCCCACAAGTGGGATATGGGGAGGGTAGGATGTACGTAGCCTTAACTCTACCCTGGAAGGCAGAGAGACTGTTTCTGATAGAACTTCAGTTGAAGAAGGTGAGAGAAGCCCTCGTAGCAAGTAATAGCCAAACAATAATTAGAAAACTAAATCGGAGATAGCAATAGATAATATGAAAAAGGGTACTGATAACAAGTAGCAGCAAGATAACATATTTAGAAAACTAATTCCAAGGAAGCGGAAGAGAATATGAATGAAGTACTGCTAGAAAACTAGGGAATACCAATGGAAAGTAGCAATGAAATGAGATATGCTAATATAGAAAATTAAGAAAAAAAAGGTACCGAACTAGCGCTAATACTATCGAGCTAGAGAAGACAAAGGGAGATACACGACTACCTACTAACCATCTACCTTAATCTTGAACCTCCACACCCTTCTATCTAGAGTCATGTCCTCGGTTAGCTCAAGTAGCACTATGTCCCGCCTGATCACCTCTCCCCAAGACTTCTTTGGCCTACCTCTACCCCTCCTCACACCTCCTAAGGCCAACCTCTCACATCTCCTGACAGGGGCCTCTGCGCTTCTCCTCCTAACATGCCCGAACCACCTCAACCTTGCCTCACGTATCTTTTCCTCCATAGGGGTCACTCCAACCTTATGCCGAATAACTTCATTCCTAATTCTATCCAACCTAGTATGCCCACATATCCATCTCAACATCTTCATTTTTGCTACCCTCATCTGCTGGACATGAGAGGTTTTGACTGGCCAACACTCTACCCCATACAACATAGTTGGTCTAACAACTACCTTGTAGAACTTACCCTTAAGTATCAACGGCACATTATTATCACACAAGACACCAGAAGCGAGCTTCCACTTCATCCACCCTACTTCACTACGGTGTGTGACATCCTCATATATCTCCCCATCCTTCTAAATTCTAGATCCTAGATACTTAAAACTCTCTCTCCTAGGAATGACTTGCGTATTGAGTTTCACATCCCCGTCTGCTTCCTAGGTAACATTGCTAAAATTGCACTCCAAGTATTCTGTTGTTGATACCCAATTTTTTCCTATATATTTTCTAAAATGCAAAATGCTTTCAAAATAGCATATGTGTGCATATATAAGTATGTCCAAATATTTTACTATTTTTCCTTAATTTTTAAAGATTTTTTAATCAATTTATTGCCCTATTTTATTTATAAAAACCCAATAATTATTCCCAAAATTATTATTTATTGGTGATTTATTTATTGGATTCTCATATTTATGCTAAAATATAGCTAATATAAGTTTTTCATATTTTTACAAATTTATTTAGCATTTTAAAAGCTAAATTGCATATAATTGCAATATTAGCCTCTTTTAGATTTAATTATGTTTATGTCTATAAAATTAAGTCTAGTATTTTTAATTTGATAATTATGTACAACTAATCTTTATAATACCTTTAATTTATTTTCAGAAATTATTTTACTATTTTTTATAAATCAAATGGGGAAAATGGCTATTTAAATGGTAGCCCCATTTGTATTTCAATTATAACCAAATTAGACACCCAATCCCAGTCCAATTTCAAATTAAAACACCCGATCCAAATCCTAAATCCGCCTACCAAATCCAAAGACCCGCTAAATCTTGGCTGTTGATCTAAAAGATCAACGTTCCTCAAAATTCCTTGCCTTTTTTTAATCTAACAACCCCCCAAACCCTACCCATTCCCTCATTTCAGCCGCCTCTAAATCCTATGTATCTCTCAATCCTCTCTCAACCCTAGCCGCCACCCTCAACTACCACCCTAAAACCTCCCAAATCCATGGCTTTCAAGGTCATTGGAGGTTAGTATCCACCTCTTTAGGCTTTTATGTGTTTGATTATCATGGTTTCAAGGCTAAATCCTTGATAATCTGGGTCCAAACCTCGGTCGATCTCAGTTTTATAGATGGATTCGATCATCTTTGACCTTGCTCCGGCCAGCCATGGCTATTAGAGTCTGACTATGGACTCTCCTGCTTAGATCGATGGTTTTCAAAGCCTTTCTCACGATTTGGGGTTCTTCTGAAACCCTAACCTTTAAGGTTCTTCCGATTTCTTTTAGGTTTATTTCAGACTTGTGCTTGCTCTAGACTTCTAAACATTTTCTCAATGTTTCTTTTAAAACTCTACCTTCAAAAAACCCTTATTTCTTCCGATTAGGTTTTCTGTTAAGTTATTTGACATGTTGTGTTGTGTTTCTTTATGCCATTCTTCTACTTGATTTTGCATGTTAAGGGCCTTAATTTCTTATGAGGTTTCTGAATCTTTTTTTGTTATTATTTGTTTTATTTACTTGCATTTCATCTCCAGACTCGATTGGTGTTGAAAAACCTAATTTTGGGTTCATTCGAGTTCTGAGAATATTTGTTGTCTGATTTACTTATTCATCATCTTTGGATTCGACTGGTTTCAAAAATCCTAATTTCCTTAGGGTCTATTCAGGCTTGTGAAGCTGCTTCATCTATTTCTTTTTGTAATTTGGTTTCTTAAAATCATTGAAACTCAAATGTACTTTTTCAGAAGGGCCTTTACTTGACCCTTTACATGCTTCTGATACTCTATTACTAAGTTAACGGAGTTGACCTAGGTGACTACCATGTTTCCATGTTCACAGTCTACTAACTATGTGATTGCTATTGCATGTTGCTTCTCTTTGCCATAGTTTAGCCTCGCATGTTTTTGTACTCTATTTATATGCTGAATTTCCCTTTTGAATGACCTCCAATTCTGAACTGATTTCAAACCATTCCTTGTGAAATTTTGATTGCGCTCATGTTAAGTAATTGGTTCTTTCCATGCTTCACCTTACAGATTTCCCTGTTTCTTGGTCTAATTTGAACACTTTCCTTTGAACCTTCGATCCAGACCTTTTCTACTCAATATGATTGATTCCCTTATCTTGGTTATATTGGTACTAGATTCTTACCTACGTTTCCTTGATTAGGATCTGATGAACCTAGTCTATATTACATATTGAGTACTCTTACTATCCTGAAAATATTTCCTTATTGGTTATATTCAGCCTTATGTGATTTCTTTCCTTATTTAGTATTTGCATTGTAACCATTTAATTTAACTCCTTTATTATAGAAAGTCCTTATACTAATGTGATTTATATTAGTACATAGTTCCATAATTACTGCTAAACTATGATTTTTCCCTTATTCTCTACCTTTTTTCAAACTATAAATACCTTGCTCTTTCATTAGCGCACACACGAATATTCTTAGTTCTGAACTCTCACTTACACTAAAAGAACATTCTTTTTTGCTCTACATCTTCTACTGTGGCCTATTTTGCTAGTTGAAAACCAAAGCTATATTTCAAAAGTCCTGCTACCTTTCTTTACTACATTTCCTTCTTTGAACTGGTATGTTCTAGTTAAGAATTCAGCATCAACAACAACATGGTTACTTAACGTTCTTGCATTCTTGTTTGCCTATTGCGTCAATACTTTATTTAGCATGTTGTAATTTCTTTTCTCCTGTTCTGAATCAATGTGTTATGAATCCTAAATCCCTACCCCAATGTGTTTAATAATTATGGTTTGTTTGGGGCATGACAGCATGAAATATTGCTGAGCATGATTCATACTTGGTTCTCCTAGGATCATAACCTCTATGCCACCTTTTACAAGTTGTGTGCTCTAGCTGATTTACAAGCATGACAGCACTCCTATTGTTGTGCATGCCCTGAATTGATCTATGCCTAAGTATATAGGCCTTGGCAATGGATTCCCAATCCCCTACCCTATTTGGTGTAAAATTATCAACTTATTTGAAGTGTTACTGGTTGTTTCCCTGCACCTCTTTCCCTATTCTTTACTTCTTTAGTTCTTAAAGCTCTGTTTCTGCACTTGCACTATATTCCTAGACTTAAGTTCTGCCCCATTCATGTGAGCCTTGCCTTGGGACCCATGAGCTCCCTCTTAACTTGGACACATGAGGGCTGGCATTTCCACACTGCACATGTCCCTATTCTGGTTATAAAACTTGGGTGTGAGCACTGCCCTAGGCCCTTTTGAGGCCCTTAGGGAACTCTGACACACTCAAGTTTAAAAAAGGCTTTGAAACAAATGGCATTTAAAGTGGTTTAGCCCATAACGCAGAAAGGAAATCAGGAATTTGGCTTCCTCTGATTGTAATTTTTCTTTCTTTTATTTTTTGATGTAATTCATCATTGGGTCTGTAATAATCTTGTAATAAACACTGGGGCTGGCTAGTGAAAAAGGGTTGGGTATTTATGCATGCCAAGGGTAGAATCATGCCTATAGGACTATTCTGATTATGCATATTCAATCACATTTAGAAACCATGCCTATAGAACTATTTTGATTCTGCATATTCAATCATCTTTAGAAACCATGCATACAGGATTATTCTAATTCTGTATAATTTAAACTACATCTAGAAATGATGCTCATAGAGATTTATTTAGTCTACATGTTTAATATCACACCTAGATAACATGTCTATAGGGCTTCATTTCAATTTTCTGCATGTTAGGTATCATGTTCTAGGGTTGTAACCTAGTAGCATGTTAAAATCAGTAACCTATAGAAATCATGCCTATAGGGGTCCATAAGTATAATTCTATTCGTTTATGTTCACATGCAATGTTGGGTATCATGTCTATGAGGACCTAAGATCAGTAACACATTGAAGTCATGCCTATAAGAATTCCGAATCATTTGTCTTAAAACAGTGTTGCTTTGCTATACTTCTGAATTAGTAATAGATTTCATGTTCATAGGATCTCGCTCAAACACTTAGGCAAGCCTTAGGTGATAACGACCGATAAAAACTGATTTCGTCCTTTGTTAATTAATAATTGACACAACCATTAAGCAAGTCTGATTCTGACTTCCTATCTCAACCATGTATCAAACTAGTCTGCCTCAAACAACCTCCTCTCCCTCGTCTTTAATATATTAAATCAGACCTATGCAGTATGTGCAAGACATGCTATTTTATGTGTTTGTTTTGAGGAGGTATACTTGAGCCTTTGTTTGTTTATATGTTTCCCCAAACATGCAGTATGTGTTTTGTATATCGCCTTAGAATTTTTACCTTTGAAATACCAAATAAGCCTAATGTCCCTCCCTTTAGGATTAGTAGTCCTATGTGCCTCCAGGACTAATAGGATTGGGACGGGTAATAACATGCAATAAGTAATCGAGACCAATCTGTTCTTTAATACCTTAACGGGGTAGGAAGGATAGATATAGATATGATGACCACGCGATAATGTCACGTATAGCCCCTAATTGAGGAGTGATTACCAAATACTGTGTGGGGTGATCCATAATTTTTAATAAACCTAGGATCCCCTCCCTTTATTCTTTATTCTCTTTTAGCATTGTATTTCCTTATTTTAAATCAGCTCTTAATTATTCTTCCAAACTTTGTCTACTTCCAAATCATTATGTATTGAAATCCCCTTTTATTTGAGCCATATCTATTTCTATGTTAATTGCACCCAAATTCACAATAACTGTTTTGTGGGAACCAGACTAGTGGATTGTGAGGGGTGCCTAACATCTTCCCCTTAGAATAATTTCAAGCCCTTACCCAGTCTCTGGTTATTCAAACAAATTTAGAGTTAAATCTCTATTGGTGTCCTAATACACCTTAATCATTAGGTGGCGACTCTTCAAATGCAAAACCCAATTCCCAAAAGGAACGAGTTGTCCCTCCAAATGTCATAAACCTGATTTTGTGAGAAAAAGGGGGTGCAACAGCATGGCGACTCTGCTGGGGATGATTATGCTTTTACCATTTAAGATATTATTGTGAATTTATACTCCTTTACGTGCAATTACTTGTTTAATTCCTTTAAGCATTCAATTCGCTTTTCAACTACGTAACTGACTTGTCTTTTGTTTCTTTCCTTTTCTGCTTTCCTTTGCTGTTGCTTTAAATTATGAAAACTGTGGTATTTACGACTTTCTTAACGTGCGAATACATGACAACATGTCTTTATTTACTGCATAATTATGCTCAACATCATATTCCACTTTTGCCAAACAAATACCATATCAACGTTTATAATGAGTGATTGCGTTCTTTCGATATTATCACCCTCTAAATCCGAAAAAGGCATATTAGTGGTAAAACCAGTCGATCAACAGTGTAGTCAATGGTTCTGTGCTTTTCCCCCTTGAGTTGTCCGCTCAAGGGTACCAGTCTAAAACCCCATAGAAACCTTACTCTATTTAACTGTGCATGTATCATGGTCAAACCTATTTGAGTTAGTTATGCTGTACGCATAATGGCTCTTTAAGATGGCCTTGTCCAAAGTCCACTAGGTTTCTCTAAAACCCCAAACGGGCATCATCACGTTCTGTGCATTTATTTGGAGAACTAAATGCTTTTATACCAATTATTGATATTAAATAGTGGTTCCGGTGGGGGTAAGGGCCTAACTTTATATGTCTTGTAGAAATATGAGGCATGAAGTCCCCAGATTCGGAATGGTCACCAACATCTACCCAAAACTGCTAAGCTAGTGAAAGGATTTTCACTCCAGTAATCAGACTCTTATCCGAAAATATTTGGGGAACCTACCTTCTCTCCTATAAATCCAACCCAACAGCACGATCATAGAAGCTACTACTTTGTTCTGGGATTGTGAGAGGTCCATATTCCGCTTCGGGTACATTGAAATGACACCCTTACTAGAAGAGATAGGAGGATTGGCTGGTATACCATGGAAAACTCCGAGTTTGTCAATGTCTGAGAACCACAAGGGCAGAGGTTTCCTCAAAATGATTGGTTTGAAGAAAAATACAGACTTGACTTTGAAGGAATCCTACATCCCTTTTGATTATTTGTACGAGAGGTACGGTCACAGCAAATCCTACCGTACATATCCTGACGAGTTTGTCGTCACATCATTAGGGCATATTCACTAAAGGGCCTTTGTATTCATGTTTTGCTTCCTGGGATTGATCGTGTTTCCAATGAAGAAAGCAAGAATCCACACCAGACTAGCTATGGCAACTACGACCTTAACGGAAGGAATTGGCGGGAAACTATTCATCATTGTTCCCACGATCATTGTGGAAATATACCGAGCCTTAGAGAGGTGTCAAAATGGAACCAAACACTTCCAAGGCTGCAATTTGCTACTTCAACTTTGGCTCGTGAAGCATCTCCAAAAGGGTGAATACCGACAAGAAATTTAGCGAAGGGACTGGGATGATCATATCTCTTTTCAACAACCAAAAAGAATGAATTACATGCCCAATATGTTCGCCTAACCGGAGAATGCTAGAGAATGGGTCGAGCTCTTCAAAATCTGACTAGTACCAGGTACAATGTATGTTTGAGTGGTTTACGACCGAGGAGTTCATCGCCAGATCCAGAGATGCACCTTTCCTGATATTGATTGGTCTAAGAGGAACATACCCTTACGTCCTTCTTCGGGCTATGAGGTAAGCTGGTAGGAAGTAGGTTGTACCCAGGGTCGACAAGATGAGTCACTTTCGGGCTGACTTCCAGGATGATGATAGTCCTTACAAGTGCCAACCTTAGCACATGTGGCACTGTAAGATCGTCATGGGAGGGATACCATCGAGTCAGATAGATACCATGCTTGTTGTGCTCCCTATCATTCAGGCTGGTTGGAGGATAAGCATGATGGCCTGAGCCAGCCTGGGTTCGTTCAACATCACAGGATCATAGATGAAAAGTCCGAGGCACAAGTTAAATACAATCAACTGTTGAAGAGGATCTAGGAATGCGAAAGCGAGCACCGTGAGATACAAAAAGCCAATCAAAAGCTAATTGAAGAATGGAAAGATATGGCCATCAGTGCCAACAAGCGACTGGGATATTTAAAGCGAGGCATAGTGGAGTTGGAGAAGAAATTTCTCAAGAGGATTGAAGACTACCAAAATTTTGAAGGAAACGAAGGCGGACAACTAGCCCATGACTACCTATTGTTGGGACTTTGCGAGTTGTGAAAGTTGTTCGATGGAGCCAGGGATGCCGAATCTGGGGAAGGTCCTTCTGGGATCAAATAGATAGGAGTTTTCTTCTTTTATGAAATGTAATAAGACCAATGGCCACTAGCAACTTTTATTTCCAGTTAATTAGTGTCGATTTGGGATTCGTATACTTTTTATCAATGGAATTAGGCATTTAGCATTCCAAGTTCTTCGAATCAACTTGTTGCTAGGCCTACCTCGGGCACAAAGAGGTCCCCAAATTAGGGCATGCTTTACATTCCCGCACTATGTGTTAAATATTGCAACATTTTTTTTATATAAAATCCTCACTAACTTGTTGCCTTTTTGTTTTTTTACTTTTTGTTTCTTTCCCCTTCCCAAAAGTTTAGTTCGTGCACTCTGGCAACATCATCTTATTCCATGAGATCCAGGGGCCCTCCACCCACTCCTCCCCTTAGTCCTGTCAAAAACAAGAACAAAGGGAAGATGGAAGATTTGAACAAAGCCAGAAAGGAAAACTCAACTGAACGGATAGAGGTCACTCATGGTCATGTTACTCAGGTTTCCAAAGAAAATGCATCCCAACTCGAACAAAAGCTGCTGAAATTCCAAGAAGAACTTGATCATGTCCGAAATCTGATATGTCATTTTCCCTCACTACTCCAGATATCAATTTCCTAAATGCTAGAACCCTACACCTCCACAGAATATCTTAAAGCAACCGATCCATCCCGCTCCTTACCACCACTTCAACACCTGCCATACCCCAAATAACACCCCGTTGCTCATCCCATAACTCCACAAATGACCACTGCCACACCCACCATAATGCCCCCATCTACGTGGAGACTATGCCATACTCAACCCAACCTATCTCAAGAAAACCCGAGTCTGATGATAAAGACATACTCATCAGAAACCAGGCCGAAGAACTTAAGAAATTAACTAGCCGACTTTAAGGTGTTGAAGGAAGTAAGGGAATTGAAGGGCTGAACTACGAAGATCTTTGCATACAACCCGATGTCGAACTGCCCGAGGGATACAAACCTCCTAAGTTTGAGATGTTTGATGGTACGGGGAACCCAAGAGTCCATTTAAGAACATACTGTGACAAGCTGGTTGGAGTAGGAAGAGACGAGAAAATCTGCATGAAGATTTTCATGAGGAGCTTGAATGAGATGCTTTGTTTTGGTACATTAGCCAAGATCCAAAGAAGTGGTTAGACTGGGTAAGCATGGCGTCCGACTTTATGTACAGGTTCAGGTTCAACATGGAGAATGCACCGGATGTGTTCTATATTTAAAATCTAAAGAAAAAGCCCACAGAAACATTTTATGAGTATGCTACTCACTGGAGGTCCGAAGCTGCTAAGGTTAGACCTTCCTTGGAGGAAGAACAAATGAAAAAATTCTTTGTTCGGGACCAAGACCCGCAGTACTATGAAAGGCTGATGATGATTGAGAGCCACAAATATTCTGACATCATCAAGATGGGAGAAAGGATCGAAGAGGGCATCAAAAATGGTATGGTTACGAACTTCGAGGCCTTGCAAGCTACAAATAAGGTCTTATAGACAGGAGGTATGTCCAAGAAAAGGGATGTAAGAGCTGTAATGGTGGCACAGAGAACCAAATCTCCCATAAAATACCAAGCCTGCCCAATGCCTCCACTTACATACCAGCTTACTCCAAACTACCAAGCACCCTCACCCTTTTACCAAACTCCACCACCCACTTATCAATCACCTACCACATATCAGCCTACTTCACCCAAATATTCCCAACCCACACATGTTTAACGAGCCTACAATACTCAACCATCCAACTATAAATCCTCTCCTTCATGCCAAAACTTCCCTAGACCTCAACTAAACTTTGACCGATGGCCTCTGATACAAAGCTACTGTTGAACCTATTGAACAGTTGTATGAAAGACTCAAAACTATTGGTTATGTCACCCTTATCCCTACTACAACTCCTAAGAACCCTTCTCAATGGGTTCATCCAAATAAATACTATGCATACCATTTCGGCATGAAAGGGCACACCATAGATGAATGCCATTCTCTGAAAGACAAGATCCAGACTTTAATTAATAACAAGATTATTATGGAAAAGAAGCCTGCTCCAAATGTCCACAATAACCATATGCCAGACTACAAGGGTGGAGGCGTTCACATGATTGAAATAGAGGATGATTGGGATCCCAAGGGATCGATCGGTTTCATCACAAAAGGTGACAACCCAAAGAAACCAATAGTCACCCTTAATCTGATCGCAGTCCAGATAAGCCCTCTGGGGATGCCAAGGTAAATATGTCCATGCCACTTGAGTTTGAAGCGACGTCCTCTGAAAAGACACCGGCACTAATTGAGGTCGAATTCATGTCTCCAGCGAATGCACCTACGCCATTCGACCGCCCAAGTTATATGCTCCATTCTGAGTAAAGATAGCCACGCCGATTCCAGTGGCGATGTCAGCCATGACACCATTCCATACAAAGGCTATACCATGGGACTACATAGCCGAGACAAGAAGGAAAGGCAAGGTTATGTTTGGAGAGACTATTGCATCACAGGGTATGACAAGAACTAGTAGAGTTTATATCCCGGAACATATGGCTGAATCGAGCAAGCAGGCCTCTAACCGGTCGACCATCACCGAGACCGTGCCAGATGATCTCTAGAGAAAGATATAGGCCAAGGAGTACTCGGTCATCGACCAGCTAAACAAAACACCGGCGCAAATTTCTATCCTTGCTTTGCCACAAAATTCTGATACATACAAGAATGCCCTGTTAAGGGTGCTGAGTGAAGCATATGTGCCAAGAAACATCACCGGCTGAGAGATGGTTAACATGGTAGGACAGGTATTGGAAAGTCATAAGATCACTTTTCACGAAGATAAGCTACCACCAGAAGGGTTGAGTCACAACAAGGCATTGTATATCACCGTGCAATGTGAAGACTATTTTATCACCAGAATCCAGATTAATGGAGGGTCCAACCTCAACATTTGTCCATTGGTAACACTCAGGATGTTGGGTAAGGAACTGCACGAGATAAAGGACGGGGCCATCAATATGAAAGCTTTCGCGGCTCCCAAAGGTCCACCATTAGGGAAATTAGTTTGTGTTTGTAAATGGGGCCTACTTAGTTCGATGTTGACTTTCAAGTAATAGACGTGACAGCATCTTATAATCTGTTGTTGGGACGACCATGGATTCATGCTGCTAGGTCTGTAGCGTTAACACTACATCAGCCAGTGAAGTTTGAGTGGAATCACCAGGAGGTGATCATTCACGGAGATGGTAGCAATCCTATATACAGTCTCCAGACCATTCCGGCAATTAGAGGTAGAAGAAAGTTAGGTAGGGAGACCTATCATCACATCGAGCGAGTCAGCGTCGTTGACAAGGAAAAATAGTAGGTCAACAAAATCGAGAGCATATTGAACTGGAGTAGGTACGAACCTGGCAAGGGGCTTGGAAAGAACCTCCAAGGAATCACTAAGCCTATAAAACTCAAGAAACATAGCACCACCTTCGGTCTGGGATATGAGTGTACCTGGGAAGAATTTAACAACTGGTCGCTACCATGGCGCAATCCTTACTATCCGCTGGAGCAGCCAATACCACACTTGGAACAGACTTTCCAACCGGCCAATGTTATCTATGGGTTAGAAGAAGAGGAAGCACTAGCAGCGGTGAAGAATATTTTCCTAGAAGACGATGATATGGATTGTTATGTCGTTCTCGAGGAGGAGGGAGAGGAAGGCCCTTCCATACATGCTATAAGCAGAGGAGTACGCCTCCATAACTGGACCATCAGAACCAGCAGAGCCCAGTGAGCCTCGGGGTAGCAAGGCTGAACAAGCATCATACACTATCTTTTATTTTTACTAGTTAATTTTTCTTTTCACATTTCAAATTTCCGCAATAAGATCTTCAATGCTCAAAACAGTTATGGAATTTATCGAAGCATTTTGATCTTCCTATAAATCAACACTCTTATTATTTTCTCTCATTACCTTACTTATACAAAATTACTATTACTTATCTTAATGAACCAATGACTGTGACATGCAATGAGACAACGCAACAAACAGACATAGATTCAAAGGAAGATGACATACCTAAAGAGATTGTTAAAGAAGTTGAGAACTTTGAAAATCGACCTAAGTCCAACTTGGACGAGACGAAAATTGTTAATCTGGGGGATGAAGAGAATGTCAAGGAAACACGAATCAGAGTTCATTTATCACCATCAGAAAAGAAAGAATACATAGAATTTCTAAGAGAATATAAGGACATATTCGCCTGGTCGTATGACGACATTACAGGCCTAAGTACATCTATTGTGTCTCAAACTGCCGACTGATTTGACATGTTCGTCGACTGGCCTTAAGAATGCAGGGGCCACCTATATGAGGGTCATAACAACCACTTTTCATGATATGATACACAAGGAGATAGAGGTATATGTGGATGGTGTTATCATCAAGTCCAAGAAGGCCAATGATTACATGAAAGATTTGAGTAAATTCTTCAATAGACTGCGGAGGTACAACCTAAAATTGAATCCCGCAAAGTGTGCATTTGGGGTTCTTGTTGGAAAATTGCTTGGGTTTATTGTGAGTCGCTGAGGAATAGAATTGGATCCATCAAAGGTCAAGGCCATTCAGGAACTTCTGCCACCAAAGAACAAGAAAGATGTGATGAGTTTCTTGGAAGACTTAACTATATCATCCGGTTCATAGCACAGTCCATGGTTATCTGTGAGCCAATCTTCAAGATGTTAAAGAAGGATGTCGCCACCAAATAGACTGATGACTGCCAGAAAGCTTTCGATAGAATCAAGGAATACCTATCAATACCACCAGTCTTGGTCCTGCCCGAGCCAGGTAGACTTCTACTACTCTACATCGAAGTATTAGATGGTGCCTTCGGTACGTCTTAGGGAAGCATAATGAAACAGGGAGGAAAGAGCAGGCCACTTACTATCTCAACAAGAAGTTCACTCCTTACGAGGACCGATATTCTATGTTAGAGTGTACCTGTTATGCTCTGACTTGGGTGGCCCAGAAGCTGAGGCACTACTTCTGTGCCTATACTACATATCTCATATCAGGGATGGATCCTTTAAAGTACACATTTCAAAAAACCGTGCCCACTGGCAAGCTCGCCAAGTGGCAAATCCTGTTGAGTGAATTTGACATTGTCTACGTGACTCACAAGGCAATCAAGGGACATGCACTAGCAGATCACCTTGCGGAAAATCCTATAGATGGAGAATACCAACCCCTGAAAATGTATTTTTCTGATGAGGTGGTATCATTCATAGGAGAGGACATTGTGGAATCCTATAATGGTTGGAGAATGTTTTTTGATGGAGCATTAAACTTCAACGAAGTTGGAATAGGAGCAGTCCTAGTGTCAGAAACCGGTCAGCATTATCCGGTATCAGCTAAGCTCAGGTTCTCGTTCACCAACAACATGGCCGAATATGAAGCCTGCATCCTAGGGCTCAAGATGGTCATTGACATGAACATCCAAGAGTTTCTAGTAATTGTAGATTAAGACTTACTCATACATTAGGTTCGAGAAGAATGGGCAGCCGAGAACTCTAAGATACTCCCATATCTGCATCATGTTGAGGAAGAGCTTCACAAAGACAGAATTTTGATATGTTCCCAGAATACATAATAAACTCGTTGATGCATTGGCTACCCTATCATCCATGATAAAACATCTAGACAAAAACTTCATTGATTCTATTCCAGTAAAGATCCACGATCAGCCAGCTTATTGGGCCCATGTTAAAGAAGAAGCAGATGGAAAGTCTTGGTTTCAGGATATCAAGGAATATTTGGCAAAAGGAGAATATCCAGGACTTGCAAATCCTACTCAAAAGCACACATTTTGGAGGTTGTCCAATAATTTCTTCCACAACGGAGGAATCCTATATAGGAGAACTTCTGATATGGGACTACTAAGGTGTGTCGACTCAAAAGGAAGCATCCAAACTGCTAGAAGAAATCCATGCTGGGACCTGTGGTCCATATATGAACGGTTTTGTCTTAGCAAAGAAGATCCTCTGAGATGGTTACTTTTGGATGACTATGGAGACTAAATGTATCCAATATGTCCGAAAATGCTACCACTTCCAGATACATGCAAACATGATAAAGGTACCTCCCAATGAGCTTAATGCAACAAGCTCACCATGGCCTTTCGCCGCTTGGGGATGGATGTTATTGGACTTATCGAGCTTGCCGCTTCTAACGGACACAGATTTATCTTGGTAGCAATCAACTATTTCACCAAATGTGTCAAAGCAGCATCTTAATAAGAAAGTTGTGGCAGACTTTGTTCGCGACCATATTATTTGTTGATTCGGGATTCCAGAGTCGATCATTACGAACAATGGCTCCAACCTCAACAGCGGCTTAATGAGAGCCGTGTGTAAAACTTTCAAGATCAAACACAAGAATTCCACAGCCTACAGGCCTCAAAAGAATGGATCCATAGAAGCCGCCAATAAAAATATCAATAAGATACTAAGGAAAATAATAGAGAAGCATAAACAGTGACACGACAAGCTATCATTTTCTTTATTGGGGTATCGCACCATAGTCTGCACATCAACTGGGGCAACCCCCTATATGCTGGTTTATGGTACAGAAGCTGTCATTCCCGCCTAGGTGGAAATTCCTTCCTTAAGAATCATACAGGAAGCAGAGCTCGACGATGCAAAATGGGTGAAGAGTCGTTACGAGCAGCTGGCTCTTATAAATGGAAAGAGAATGAATGCAGTTTGCCACTGTTAGCTTTATTAGAACAGAATGTCCAGAGCCTTCAACAAAAGAGTCAAGCCGAGACAGTTCATGCCAAGGCAGCTGGTGTTAAAGAAAATTTTTCCGTATCAAGATGAAGCCAAAGAGAAGTTCTCCTCCAATTGGCAGGGTCCATACATGGTTCACCGGGTTCTGATAGGAGGAGCCCTTATACTTGCTGAAATGGACGGAGAAGTTTGGCCGAAGCCAATTAATTCAGATGCAGTCAAGCGCTACTATGTGTAATCTTTATGTTTTCCCTACATGATGTAAATTGAACTACGTGTGACCTGATTTAAGAGGGGATACGTAGGCAGCCTTATGGGTTCGGTCATAATTCAATAAAATTTTCATTTCCCCCGCAATTGGAAACTGGGGCAGAATTTTGAGGAGGACCCTAAAAATTTCAAAGTAATTTCAGTCGATCATCACTAGCAGCAGTCGGAAGCATCAACCCAGTAAACTGGGGCAGAATTTTGAGGAGGAACATCAAAATTTCGTAGCAGAGAGGGTTGATATCTTGAACCACGTCGCAGTCATCGGTTCTTCTAAAGAAAAAATATTATTAATTATGTGTTTATATTACGTTTATACTAAATCATGCATGTTTATTGCTAAAATTGCCTTGTTTAGCAATGTTACCCCAATGATACCTACCATATCACCAGATCAAATCCGAACAGGCCAAGCAGAGCCAGCAAGGATGCGAACTAACCTCCCCCCCTACAAAACTCGCAATTTTTCTTTGAATGTAGATACTTGGATTGCGAAAGCATCTGGCTTACTATACACTCACGAGACAAACATTGTTCATGAATACAACCCTCAGAATTTTTGCACTTACCAGCGTTTGCTATCCACGCATGTCGGTGATATTCCCTATATCATAATGTCCCCAGCAGTCACAATATCGCAACCTGCTATTAGCTAAGAAAACTCTATTACCATTTGCCCCTTTTATTTCTTGCATAAGGCTACCATTCTGCCTTCTGAGGTTAAGCTCTACCTCCATCTGCATTTTCTACATTGCATAAGGCTACCATTCTGCCTTCCTAGACTAAACGCTGTCTCCATCTGCATTTTTCTACATTGCATAAGGCTACCATTCTACCTTTCGAGGTTAAGCTCTACCTCCATCTGCATTTTCTACATTGCATAAGGCTATCATTCTGCCTTCCAAGACTAAATATTGTCTCCATATGCATTTGCATGGCTGAAAGATCACCACCGTATCTAGATTTTCATGGCTAAAAGATTGCCACCTTATTTATATTGGCATGGCTGAAAGATCGCCACCTTATCTACATTTGCATGGTTGAAAGATCGCCACCATATTTGCATTTGCATGGCTGAAAGATCGCCACCTTATCTACATTTGCATGGCTGAAAGATTGTCACCTTATCTACATTTGTATGGCTGAAAGATCGCCGCCTTATTTACATTTGCATGGCTGAAAGATCGCCACCTTATCTACATTTGCATGGCTGAAAGATCGCCACCTTATCTATATTTGCATGGTTGAAAGATCACTACCTTATTTACATCTGCATGGCTGAAAGATCGCCACCTTATCTATATTTGTATGGTTGAGATCACCATCTATTGCATCTTATAGGTTAAAAGATTGCTAAATACTGCATCTCATGGGCTGAAAGATTGCCAAACTATCCGACGGTGTCACTGTTCAGAGGTACCATTTGCATAGCCCGAGAACACCATGCCATGGCTTGAGGATCCCTATTAATCTTTTGCATATCATTATTCAAAGGCGTCATGGTTCGGAGGCATCATTCCCATAGCCCGAGAGCATCATTTCATAGCTTGTGAATCCTTTATTATACGCTTCATAGCCCAGGACATCATGATCTAAGGATATCATTCTAACCGTCCAAAGACAACCTTCATGGTCCGACGAGAATTTACACCATGTTTAAATTTACGCACAATATATGCTTGTATTGCTTATTTGCAGGTAAGCCAGTAAGAAACGGCCATCTCAGGTTCGAGTTCCCGCAGCCATATCAAACCTAAACCTGCCACGCACCCGACCCTAGATATTGCATCCATTCTTGGAAAGCCTCCATCGGCATACTTCGCCGACGGATCCTGAACTACATACGTCCTGATACCTGCAAAACTAGGAATATGTAGGTAGCTCAAAAACTAGGGTACAGCCTAAATCTTCTTCAAACCATTTCGTTCGGTCAAAATTGGTCATCGTATCTTTACACGACAACTCTTTCATCTTTCCCAGGTAAAGAGGGGCAGCTGTTGATACCCAATTTTTCCCTATATATTTTCAAAAATGCAAAATACTTTCAAAATAGCATATGTGCACATATATAAGTATGTCCAAATGTTTTAATATTTTTTCTTAATTTTTAAAGATTTTTTAATCAATTTATTGCCGATTTTATTCAGAGAAACAAGATAATTATTTCCAAAAATTATCTATTTTTGGTGATTCATTTATTGGATTCTCATATTTATGCAAAAATATAGCTAAGATAATTTTTGCATATTTTTACAAATTTATTTAGCATTTTTAAAGCTAAATTACATATAATTGCAATATTAGCCTCTTTTAGATTTAATTACGTTTATATCTATAAAATTAAGTCCAGTATTTTTAATTTGATAATTATATACTATTAATCTTGATAATACCTTTAATTTTTTCCAAAAATTATTTTACTATTTTTTATAAATTAAACGGCAAAAATGGCTATTTAAATGATAACCCCCATTTGTATTTCAATTATAGCCAAATTAGACCCCCAATCCCAGCCCAATTTCAAATTAAAACACCCGATCCAAATCCTAAATCCACTTACCCGACCCAAATACCCACTAAATCTTGGTCGTTGATCTAAAAGGTCAACGGTCCTCATAATTTCTTGCCTTTTTTAATCTAACAACCCCCACAAACCCTACCCATTCCCTCATTTCAGCCGCCTCTGAATCCCCTGTCTCTCTCAATCCTCTCTTAAACCCTAGACTCCACCCTCAACTACCACCCTAAAACCTCCAAAATCCATGGCTTCCAAGGTCATTTGAGGTCTGTATCCACCTCTATGGGCTTCTATGTATTCGATTATCAGGGTTTCAAGGCTAAATCCTGGAAAATCTAGGTCCAGACCTTGGTCGATCTCAGTTTTATGGATGTCACTGATCATCTTTGACCTTGCTCCAACCAGCCATGGCTATTCGAGTCTGACTCTCGACTCTCCTACTTAGATCGTTGGTTTCCAAAGCCTTTCTCACCATTTGGGGTTCTTCTGAAACCCTAACCTTTAAGGTTCTTCCAATTTCTTTTAGGTCTATTTCAGACCTGTGCTTGATCTAAACTTCTAAACATTTTCTCAAAGTGTTTTTTAAACTCTACCTTCAAAAAACCCTTATTTATTCCGATTAGGTTTTCTGTTAAGTTATTTGACATGTTTTGCTATGTTTCCTTATGTCATTCTTCTACTTGAGTTTGTATGTTAATGGCCTTAATTTCTTATGAGGTTTCTGAATCTATTTTTGTTATTATTTGTTTTATTTACTTGCATTTCATCTCCAGACTCGATTGGTGTTGAAAAACCCTAATTTTGGGTTCATTCGAGTTCTAAGAATATTTGTTGTGTGATTTACTTGTTCATCATCTTTGGATTCGATTGGTTTCAAAAACCCTAATTTCCTTAGGGCTTATTCGGGCTTCTGAAGCTGCTTCAACTATTTCTTTATGTAATTTGGTTTCTTGCAATCATTGAAACTCGAATGTACTTTTTCAGAATGGCCTTTACTTGACCTTTTGCAAGCTTCTGATACCCTATTACTAAGTTAACGGAGTTGACCTAGGTGACTATCATGTTTTCATGTTCACAATCTACTGACTATGTGATTGCTATTGCATGTTGCTTCTCTTTGCCATAGTTTGGCCTCTCATGTTTATGTACTCTATTTATATGCTGAATTCCCTTTTTGAATGACCTCCAATCCTGGACTGATTTCAAACCATTCCTTGTGAAATTTTGATTGCGCAAGTGTTAAGTAATTGATTTTTTCCTTGTTTCACCTTACTGATCTCCCTGTTTCTTGGTCTAATTTGAATACTTTCCTTTGAACCTTCGATCCCTACCTTTTCTACTCAATATGATTGATTCCCTTACCTTGGTTACATTGGTACTGGATTCTTACTGACATTTCCTTGATTAGGATCTGATGAACCTAGTCTCTACTACATATTGATTACTTGTACTATGCTGAAAATATTTCATTATTGGTTATATTCAACCTTATATGATTTCTTTCCTTATTTAGTATTTACATTCTTACCGTATAATTTAACTCCTTAATTAAAGGAAGTCCTTATACTAATGTGATTTTTATTAGTACATAGTTCCATAATTACTACTAAACTACGATTTTTGCCTTATTTTCTACCTATTTTCAAGCTATAAATACCTTGCTCTTTCATTAGCGCACACACGAACATTCTTAGTGCTGAACTCACTTACGCTAAAAGAACGCTCTCTTTTGCTCTACTGCTTCTACTGTGGCATGTTTAGCTAGTTGAAAACCAAAGCTATATTTCAAATGTCCTGCTACCATTCTTTACTACATTTGCTTCTTTGAACCGGTATGTTCTAGTTAAGATTTCAGCATCAACAACAACATGGTTACTTAATGTTCTTGCATTCTTGTCTGCCTATTGCTTCAGTACTTTATTTAGCATGCTGTAATATCTTTGCTCCTATTCTGAATCAATGTATTATGAATCCTAAATCCCTACCCCAGTGTGTTTAATAATTATGGTTTGTTTAGGGCATGACAATATCAAATATTGCTTAACATGATTCCTCCTAGGATCATAACCTCTTTGCCACCTTTACATGTGTGCTCTGGTTGATTTACAAGCATGAAAGGACTCATATTGCTTTGCATGCCCTGAATTGACCTATGTCTAAGTACATAGGCCCTTGCAATGGATTCCCAATCCCCTGCCTCCTTTGGCGTAAAATTATCAACTTGTTTGAAGTGTTACTGGCTGTTTCCCAGCACCTCTTTCCCTCTTCTTTACTTCCTTAGTTCTTAAAGCTCTGTTTCTGCACTTTCACTATCTTCCTAGACTTAATTCTACCACCCTCATGTGAGCCTTACCTTGGGACCCATGAGCTCCCTTTGAACTTGGACACATAAGGGCTGGCATTTCCACACTGCATTTGTCCCTATTCTGGTTATAAAACTTGGGTGCGAGCACTGACCGAGGTCTTTTTGAGGCCCTTAGGGAACTCTGACACACTCAAGTTTGAGAGAGGCTTTGAAACTAATGGCATTTGAAATGGTTTGGCCCATAACTCAGAAAGGAAATTAGGAATATGGCTTCCTCTGATTGTAATTTTTCTTTGTTTTATTTTTTGATGTAATTCATTATTGGGTCTGTAATAATCTTGTAATAAACACTAGGGCTGGCTAGTGAAAAAGGGTTAGGTATTTATGCATGCCAAGGGTAGAATCACGCCTATAGGACTATTCTAATTTTGCATATTCAATCACATATAGAATTATGCCTATAGGACTATTCTGATTCTGCATATTCAATCATATTTAGAAACCATACCTATAGAACTATTTTGATTCTGCATATTCAATCACCTTTAAAAACCATGCTTACAGGATTATTCTAATTCTGCATAATTCAAACTGCATCTAGAAATCATGCTCATAGAGATTTATTTACTTAACATGTTTAATATCACACCTAGATAACCTGCCTATAGGGCTTCATTTCAATTGTCTGCATGTTAGGTATCAGGTTCTAAGGTTGTAACCTAGTAGCATGTTAAAATCAGTAACGTATAGAAATCATGCCTATAGGGGTCCATAAGTATAATTCTATTTGTTTATGTTCACATGCAATGTTGGGTATAATGTCTCTGAGGACCTAAGATCGGTAACGCATAGAAGTCATGCCTATAAGAATTCTAAATCATTTAAACAGTGTCGGTCTCGCTATACTTCTGAATCAGTAATAGATATCATATTCATCGGATCTCGCTCAAACACTTAGGCAAGACTTAAGTGATAACGACTGATAAAAACTGATTTCGGCCTTTGTTAATTAATAATTGACACAATCATTAAGCGAGTCTGATTCTGACTTCCTATCTGATCCATGTATCAAACTAGTCTGCCTCAAACAACCTCCTTTCCCTCATCTTTAATATTTTTAATCAGACCTAAGCAGTATGTGCAAGATATGCTATTTTAGGTGTTTTTTTTAGGAGGTATACTTGAGCCTTTATTTGTTTATATGTTTCCCTAAACATGCAGTATGTATTTTGTATATCACCTTAGAATTTTTACCTTTGAAACCTCAAATAAGTCTAACATCCCTCCCTTTAGTATTAGTAGTCCAAAGTGCCTCCGAGGCTGATAGGATTGGGATAGGTAATAGCATGCAATACGTAAGTGAGACCAATCCACACTTTAATACCTTAACGGGGTGAGAAGGATATATATGGATATGATGACCACGCGATAATGTCACGTGTAGCCCCTTATTGAGGAGTGATTACTGGACATTGTGTGGGGTGATCCATATATTTTTAATAAACCTAGGACCCCCTCCCTTTATTCTTTATTCTCCTTTAGTGTTGTATTTCCTTATTTAAAATAGCTCTTAATTATTCTTCCAAACTTTGTCTACTTCCAAATCATTATGTATTGAAATCCCCTCTTATTTGAGCCATATCTGTTTCTATGTTAATTGCACCCAAATTCACAATAACTGTTCGGCCGGGAACCATACTAGTGAAATCTAAAGGGTGCCTAACATCTTCCCCTTAGAATAATTTCAAGCCCTTAACCAATCTCTGGTTATTCAAACAAACTTAGAGTTAAATCTCTATTGGTGTCCTAGTGCACCTTAATCATTAGGTGGCGACTCTTCAAATGCAAAACCTAGTTCCCAAAAGGAACGAGTTGTCCCCTCAAATGTCATAAACCCGATTTCGCGAGAAAAAGGGGGCGCGACATATGTCTTGGTCCTGCTCAACTTGAAACCCTTAGACTCCAGGTATGTCTCTGGACCTCCAGCCTTTTGTTAACGCCACCTCGTGTCTCATCAATCAGGACTATGTCATCCATAAATAGCAAGAACTAAGTAACCTCCCCCTAAATGTGACTTTTCGAAGAATCCAACACTGGGGAAAACAAAAACGGGCTATGTGTTGATCCCTGATGCAGCTGGAAAGTAATCCGAGTCTCTACCAGCTGTTCTAACCCGTGTCTTAGCTCCATCATACATATCCTGAATCACTCTAATATACGCTATAGGCACTCCTCTAGCCTCCAGACATCTCCATAGAACCTCTCTGGCGACTTTGTCATAGGCCTTCTCCAGGTCAATCAACACCATGTGCAAATCCTTCTTCACCGCCCTAAATTGTTCCATCAATCTCTTCATAATATGAATGGCCTCAGTGGTCAACCGTCTCGGCATGAAACCAAACTGGTTCTCAAAAATGGACACATACCTCCCCAACCTCCT
This sequence comes from Nicotiana glauca, assembly GCA_026770625.1. Lineage (NCBI taxonomy): Eukaryota > Viridiplantae > Streptophyta > Magnoliopsida > Solanales > Solanaceae > Nicotiana > Nicotiana glauca. The sequence continues at coordinate 293,823 of MU668282.1, forward strand.
TCAATCACCCTCTCCCACACTTTCATCGTATGGCTTCAGACCTTGAGAGAAAAGACGTTATATGCATAGTTCTCGAAATATGAGTTTTGGTTGGACTAAGTGTCATTCTTAGGTCACGTTGTATCGAGTGAGGGGATAAAGGTAGATTCGAAGAAAGTGGAAGTAGTGCAGAGTTGGCCAAGACCATCCTAAGCTATAGAGATTCGTAGTTTTCTTGGCTTGGTGGGTTTACAATCAATTTGTTAAGGGGATTTCATCTATTACAACACCTATGACCAGGATGACCCAGAAGGGTGCTCCATTGTCATGGACGGAAGAGTGTGCGATGAGCTTCCATAAGCTCAAGGCAATTTTGACTACAACCCCAATTTTGATATTGCCTACAGGTTTGGGGTCTTATACTGTCTATTGTGATCCCTCAAGGTTTGGCCTTGGAGCGGTATTGATGTAAGACGGTAGGGTGATTGCCTACGTGTCTAGACAGTTGAAGGTACATGAGAAGAATTATCATGTCTATGATCTCGAGTTAGCTGCACTGTTCATGCCTTGAAGATCTGGTATCATTATTTGTACGGTGTGTGTTGTGAGATTTATACTGATCAATGGAGCTTGCAGCACCTGTTCAAGCAGAAGGATCTTAACTTGCACAAGAGGAGGTGGTTAGAGCTGCTGAAGGACTATGATATCACTATCTTGTATCACCCGGGCAAGGCCAATATGGTGGCCGATGCTTTGAGTTGCCAGGCGGAGAGTTTGGGTAGTTTGACTTATTTACCAGCCGCGGAGAGACCCATGGCGATGGATGTTCAAGCCTTAGCCTGCCAGTTCGTGAGATTGGATCTTTCGAAGCCCAGTCTGTTTCTAGATTGCGTGATTTATCATTCTTCCCTATTTGATCATATTTGAGAGCGTTAATATGATGAATCTCATTTGCTTGTCCTCAAGGACAAGGTCCTGCATGGAGATGCCAAAGTGGCGATGACGAGGTATTGAGGATGCTTGGTCGGGTATGTGAACCCAATATTGATGGGCTTCGAGAGTTGATTCTAAAAGAGGCCCATAGCTCGCGGTATTCCATCCATCCGGGTACCGTGAAGATGTACTTGGATTTGAGACAACACTATTGGTGGAGGCGGATGAATAAAGATATAGTTGGGTTTGTAGCTTAGTGCCTCAATTGTCAGCAGGTGAAGTATGAGCACCAAAGACCAGGTGGGTTGCTTCAGCAGATAGAGCTTCCGTAGTGGAAGTGGGAGAGGATCACTATGGACTTCGTAGTTGGACTCCCATGAGCTTTGAGAAAGTTCGATGCCATTTGGGTGATTGTGGATTGGCTGACCAAGTCCGCACATTTCATTCTTGTATGTACTACCTATTCTTCGGAGCAGTTGGCGGAAATTTATATTTAGGAGATTGTTCGTCTGCATGGTATTCTAGTTTCCATCATTTCATATAGAGGTACTCAGTTCACATCACGGTTCTGGAGGGATGTACAACATGAGATGGGTACTAGGGTGGAGTTGAGTACAACATTTTAACCCTAGACGGACAGATAGTCCGAGTGAACTATTCAGATTCTTGAGGATATGCTCCGTGTGTATGTGATGGAGTTTAGAGGTTCATGGGATCAGTTCTTACCATTGGCGGAGTTTGCCTACAACAACAGTTATCAGTCCAGCATTCAGATGGCACCGTATGAGGCTTTGTATGGTAGGCGGTGTAGATTCCCGGTGGGTTAGCTTGAGCCGGGTGAGACTAGATTATTGGGCACAAACTTGGTTCAGGATGCCTTGGAGAAGGTTAAGGTGATTCTTGATAGACTTCACACAGCCCAGTCTAAATAGAAGAGTTATGCGGACTGAAAGGTTTATGATGTTTTCTATATGGTCGGAGAGCGGGTCTTGCTTCAGGTTTTGCCTATGAATGGTGTTATGAGATTTAGGAAGAAGGGAAAATTGAGTCCGAGGTTTATTGGTCGTTTTAAGATATTGAGGCGTGTTAGGGAGGTTGCTTATGAGCTTGCCTTACCTCCCTGCTTGGCAGGAGTTCATCCGGTATTTCATGTTTTGATGCTCCAGAGGTATCACGATGATCTGTCGCATGTGTTGGATTTCAATTCAGACTAGTTGGACAAGGATCTATCTTATAAAGAGGAGTCGGTGACGAGTTTGGACAGGAAGGTTCGGAAGCTGAGATCAAAGAACATTGCATCCATGAAGGTTCAATAACGGGTTTAGCCGGTCGAGGAGGCAATCTGGGAGACCGAGTAGAAGATACGTAGCCGTTACTCTCATCTTTTCACTACTTCAGGTATGTCTCTATGCTCGTTCGAGGATGAACGAATGTTTTAAGAAGGGGGAGAATGTAACGACCCGGCCAGTCATTTTAAGAATTAATGCCCTATTTCCCTATTAAATGTATTCCCCGCATTTGTTTCTGCTCTTGTGAGATGTCGGGAGGATTTGTTTTGAGTTTCGGAGTGTTTTGGGACACTTAGTCCCTAACAAGAGCTTAAGCTTTAGAATTTGGACCGTAGTCGGAGTAATGTAAAGACGGCCTCCGAATGGAATTTTGTCAATTCTGTTAGCTTCGTTGGATGATTTCGGGCTTAGGAGCGTATTTGGATTGTGTTTTGGACGTCCGTAGATTAATTAGGCTCGAAATGCCAAAAATTAATTTTTGATATTTGCAGTTCGATTTTGATATTTTGATATCGGGGTGGTAATGGAATTCCAGAAGTTTGAGAAGGTTCGTCGTATTATTTGGGACGTGTATGCAAAATTTCAAGTCATTCGGACAAGGTTTGATAGACTTTTTGATCGAAAGCGGAAGTTGGAAGTTTTGTGAATCTCTAGGCGTGGATTGGAGAGTAATTTGTGGTTTTAGCATTGTTGGATGTGATTCGAAGGTTGGAATAAGTTCGTATGATGTTTTAGGATTGGTTGGCATGTTTGATTGAGGTCTCGAGGGCCTCGGGTGAGTTTCGAGTGCTTAACGGAAGTTGACTTGGACTTAGGAAAATCTAAAGATTGGCTGAAGTTTTGTCACCTCCGGTTAGGGTACCACAGGTGCGTGATCGTAGAAGCAATGGAGGAGCCCCGCTTGGAACCTAGAATTCACAGGTGCGATAGGTTGAGCGCACTTGCAAGACTGCAAGTGCGGTAGAAGAAGTGCAGGTGCAGCCCCATACTTTAAGTGGATTTTCGAAGATGTGCACCTGGGACCGCAGGTGCGAGGTCTGGGCCGCATGTGCGGAAACCCTGGGACAAAACCTATATCGCGATTTTTGCCCATTCTTTCACCATTTTCATTCGGATTTTGAGCCTGTTGGGAAGTTTTTGTGAGTGGATTCAAGGGAGCTTCAAGGAGGTAAGATTTTTGGAACCCAAACTCGTTATTATGGTATTTTTCTACTAATTTGGCAAGAAATTTATGGAAAATAAGGGTTAAATTTGGAGGTTTAGGTTTGAAATTGGAGACTTAGAATTGGGGATTTGAGGGGTTGTTTGTGGTCCTATTTACATGTATTTGGTATGTATAGAACTTATGAGAGTGTGAGGATTCTAGTTTTACAAATTTTATCCGATTCCGAGACGTGGGCCCGAGGGACTTTTTGGGTAATTTTCCTAATTTTGCGTGTTAACTTCGAATTAATTAGTTGAATTAGTGACTTGAAATTATATTTACATTATGCAATTACTTTGAATAGATTTGGGCCATTTGGAGTCGAATACTCGTGGCAAGAACATGATATCGAGTTGATTGAGTTGGTTAGGGGTAAGTGGCTTGCCTAACCTTGTGGGGGGGGGGGACTCTCCTTAGGATCTAGTATTGTTGATATATGAAATTTCTTGTACGTGAGATGACAAGTGCGTACATGTGCTAATTATTGAAAATCCAGTTTTCATTAAGTAACTATAACTGTGCTTTTCTTCCATGTTTATACTACTTGCAATTTAAGCCTACTGTTAGCTTAAGGAAGTATGTCTAAGTGACTTAATTGCTTTACTTGTTCAAACTGCTTTATTTGAATTCTGTGCAGCATGCTAGGTTAGAATTACCTTTTTTACCTTGGTATGAAATTAGATTGAATTGAATATTCTCCGTGTTGCTGTTGTGTGTTTACTTTGGGACTACAGACGATATATCGTAGGTCCCCCTTGCCTGTTTATTTGGGACTACAGATTGATATTCCGGTAGATCCCCCTGCATATTTATATTGGAACTACGGACTTCACTCGATAGATTCCCCTAGTATTGGGTATTTACATTTGGGACTACAGATTGGTATTCCGGTAGATTCCCTGCGTATTACAAGTTGGACTACGGGACGACACCCGGGAGATCCACTGGATATTTATATTTGGGGACTACAGGAAGGTATCCTGGTAGATCCATGGTTGCTATCTCTGTGTGGAGTTATGTTCTTTATGTGATTTCTCTCCGTTGTATTTGCTGTTATTTTCTTATTATCCTGTGTTGCTTCATAATATTATATATATATATATATATATATATATATATATATATATATATATATATATATATATATATATATATNGACACTTATTAGGTACCGCTGTGGTGTACTCATGCCCTTTCCTGCACATGTTTTCGTGTGCAAATCCATGTTCTTCGACTCAGCCCTACCATCCTTGAGGTGAGGCAATCCATCTGAGATTTCGAGGTATATCTGCCGCATCCGCAGACCGAGAAGTCCCTATCTATTCCCTCTTTTAGTTTTAACCCTTATGTACTTTTCTTTTATTTAGACATTCTGGAGTTAAACGCTTTGTAGTTATTCAACGGCTTGTAATTTCATGAAATACCGAGTTTTGGGAGTGTGATTATTGGTCAAGAGTGTTATTATGGTGTATGTCGAGCGGCATTTTAAACCTTCATTATGTTTATTCCGCAACTTTTACTAGTTTTATCTATTGTTTTCTCTTTTCCGCAATTGTTAAGCTTACCTAGTTGTAGAGACTAGTTGCCATCACGATAGTTCACGGAGGACGAACTGGGGTCATGACTCATGACAGGTATTGCGGGAGATTCCTTATACTGCATTTTACCTTAGGACTACAGAATGGTATTCCAGGAGACCCCCCCCCCCAGCACTGCATATTTACTTTGTGACTACGGAATGGTATTCCAGGAGATTCCTCAGCACATTTACGTTTGGGACTATCGGATGGTATCCTGGGAGATCCCCCGTTGTTATCTTTGTGTTCTGAGCTGTTGTTCTTCTATGCTTGTATTCTTGTTAAATTTCTGCATTTATTCTTACCGCGATATTTCTTTCAATTAAATTTTATTATATATATATATATATATATATATATATATATATATATATATATATATATATATATATATATATATATATATATATATATANCTCACTGGGTACCGTTATGGTGTACTCGTGCCTTTTCCTGCACATATTTTTCGTGTGTAGATCCAAGTTCATCTTACCAGCCTCATCACTAGTTGCAGTCGCTGATGCTTGTGACTTACAGTATTCCGCGTTTTGGGAATTTTTTGGTACATTTCAGAGGTGATAGTTGTATATGTCAAGTGGTATTCAGTTGCTTATTAGGTATTTGTTACTGTTAGTAGTTAATGTTCATGCTTTTATTTCATTTTCGCAAAGTGTTAGGCTTACCTAGCCGTAGAGACTAGGTGTCGCACGACAACTCACAGAGGAGAAATTGGGTCGTGACAGACGCAAAATATCACTATTATATTTTCTAAAAATTGCCCCAAACTTTTGTATTTTATAAAAGAGCCCACAATTTGTTATTTTGTAACAATGATGCTTCATCTTCTCGGTTATCTGATGGTGTATTATATAGTTCATTATAAAAATAATAATTTTATATCAAATTTATTTATGTTCAGGACTATAGTTTGCGATAATATAATGAATGTATTTGATAAAGGTACTTTTAGGTAATTGTTATAGTTTTTAGAATTTGTGGGAATAAGCCATGTTTCATATTTTTTTTGTAAAAAAGTGAAATATGTTTTGAAAATTTATGTCCAAACACATTTTCATCTTCAAATCAAACTTCACCCAAATCAGATTTTTTTAAAACAAATTTGGGAATCTATGGCCAAAAAATAGCTTATATAAGATTCCCTTGAAACTTCATACGGAAATATAAGGATACGTTTGATCATAGATTTTGCCAAAATTTATTTGGATTTTTTTTGGTCAAATATATGCTTGTTCATTTTATCTATATTTTGGTAAATTCCCAAAAACAAAACCCAAATCCCAAAAAAACTCACACAAAATATTATTATTACATTTTTAAAAATTGCCCTAAACTTTTGTATTTATAAAAGAGCTCACTGTTTATTATTTTATAACAATGCTGCTTTGTCTTATCGGTCATCTCATAGTGTATTATGTAGTTCATTATATTGAATGTTATTAATGAAGGTACAGTTGGGTATTTGTGATGATTATTAGAACTTGTGGTCATAATTCATATTTTACGATTTTTCAAAAAAAGATAAAATATATTTTGAAAACTTGTGATGTCGAAACACATTTTTATGAAAAAACCAAACTTGGAAATAAATTCAAAGGCTAGCTAACATTGTTGGGTGATGAATTCGAACGGCGTCGTCAACAGCAGATGAATTCAAATAACGTCGTTATTTCTTTTGTCGACCAGCAAAGCCATTACATTTTTTTTGTGGTATTTAATTTGTTGTTCCCTTTTCTTTTCCAACGAATAAACTGGCCATAGGAATGAAATTAACTACCGGTTGGATGACATGGAGCCCAAATCTAGCTTTCCTACCAATATCCATGGGTTCTAGCAGTAATAGTAGCAGGATTTCCTGTCATACACTTTCGAATATGGCGAGAAGGAGAGGGGTATGTATAACGGTGAATGCCAAGAAGAGAAGCGAACCAGTTCTCAAGCCTTCCGTTGTTGAAAAAGTTTCTTTGGTTGATGAGGCTGACGATGAGTTTCTTCTTGAAGATGGTATGCAATTTACTAGAAATTAAGCATTGCTTTTTTTTTTAATGTCTACTTTTGTTTGTGATATCTCTTACCTATTGACTATTTAAGGATTTGGATTTCATATCTTCCGCGATTTTATTCTATTCTAACCAGTTGTTCTTCATCTTGTTAGTATAGATTACCGCATATCCATTCAATTGTCTCTCTCATGTTGTGACAAATAAAGGCAGTGAGTGAAGCTTTGCTATCTTGTCCATTTTTCAGTTTGTAGTTTGTATTCCACTGGGGGTAGTTTGGTAGGATGTGTTAGGGAAAATAAAACATGTAATTATAGTTTGACTCGGCACGGAGTTTAAGAAAGAAAAAAAAACTTTTGAAACTTGTGGTCTTAAAAGCTTAAGTGGTAAAGATTTTGTGGGGCCATGACATTTTTGTGGTCGTAAAAGCTTCTCATTAAGGGTAAAATGGTTAAAAATGAAGAGTTTAAAGTTGAATTATTTTCATTTGTAGAAATATATCATTCTTTTTGGAACAAATTAATAAGGAAAGTGTGTCATCTAAATTGAAATAGAGGGGAGTATTAGCTTTGGTATTATTAATCCCTTGTTTGGTAGTGTTTTCAACCTCTATATAACTAATACTTATATTAGATATACGCCATAGTCAGTACTATTCTTATACATAGCAAACTATGGCATTAGCAATATCATAATTTTTAGCAAACCAGACCCCACTTTGTGGGATTATACTGGGTTGTTGTTGTTATTGTTGTTCTTAGTTAGTACATGGATAAGTATGTATAAAGATACTATACCAAACTGTTGATAAAAGCTAATCCCAACATAATTCATCTCAGCATTACTAATCCTAGCATTACAAATATACCCTATTCCGTATTATTCTTATTCACCTTACCAAACGAAACCTAATTCTGTTAGGAGTCCTTTGGTTTGCGGACGAGTTATATATCTATTCTAATACAAATACAATGACTTTTATTAGTTGAATAATAATATAGCAAGTCTTAACGAATAACGATACATAGATTGTTCGTAAAATAACTATACATTGGTTATCGCTTGGTGAATAGTAATGCAATGATTATTATGTAGGTATATGCAATATAAACGTCAATAATTAGCTTTAAGGTTATTACTATCATTTCAGGTGCTAATACATATATTCTTATTCCATATTCTTTTCTGAGTAAAGTTATACATGGATTCTTGCACAAGTATATCGGTATCGGCAACATAGAGTTCTATATTGTGAACCCAACATTGTGGAGTATTATTTATGCATAATTTTACAAAGTTTGCATTAGTTTCTTTAAATTAAGGTTTACATTAGTAATAGTAGCAAATCAGAATTTATGTAAGTAATAGAAAAGATTTTGCCCATAGGATTAAAATCGGATGGTTGAAATGGAGAAATGTTACCGGAGTGTTATGTGATAGAAGGATGCCCTCTAAAGTTGTGTAGAATACATATAAGATCAACAATGTTATATGGTAGTTAATGGGCTGTTAGAGTCCAACATATCCACAAGATGAGTGTTTCCTTTTATGCAGATACTAAGATGGATGTGCAGTAATAGATAAAATGAAAAGTGATAACATTCGCCGGAAGGTGAAAATAACACTCATTGAAGATAAAAAGAGACAAGGTCACTTGAGATGGCTTGGTTATGTCTTGCGTTGCCCTACTATATAGGTACCGGTACATAGGTTTGAGTCTATCGTGGTAGACCTAAATCACATGGAAGGATGTTGTCTCAAAAGACCTACAAATCATTAGAATCAATGCAGACTTAGCTAAAGATAGGGCATAATGGAAGAAAATGATTCATATAGGTCGGAATAGGCTTTAACTTTATTAGAGAACTTTAAGATTATTACGATTACTAATATACATACATATGTATGTATATGTGTGTGTGTGTATATATATGAAATTTATTTTCACTACTACTCCGTCTGTTCCAATTTATGTGAACCTGTTTGACTGGGCACAAAGTTTAAGAAAAAAATGAAGACTTTGGGAATTTGTGGTCCTAAACAAGTCCAAATGGGACCCAGAGTATTTGTGTGGTTATAAAAGCTTCTCACTAAGGGTAGAGTTGTAAGTTTGTGCTAAATTGTTACCAAATTTAGAAAGTGTTCATTCTTTTTGGAACGGACCAAAAAGGAAATAGGTTCACATATATTGGAACAGAGGGAGTATTATTTTATTTTGGCATGACGAAGATATGAGTTGAGCTTAAAGAAAAAAGTGAGAATTCAGACCCTAACTTTTTTTAGGACTGAGGGTTAGTTGTTTCTCTTCTATAGCAAACCAAACGAGTTACTAATTTGTTAATAATTTGTTAATAAGTTTTGTGTAGAGGATAAGGAGTTATTACTTTTCCCACAACATACTTTTCTCTTCTCCTTTGCTCGACTTACCTTGAAATGGATATAAAAAACTATTAATCAAGGATATATAAGAATTGCAGTAGATCATTGTGTGTCTGGAAGTCCAGACAACTGAAATGGTCTTTCAGTTTGGCAAGTTTCTCTCATGAACTTATTTCCTTTCTGAATTTATTTCAGTAGGTGTTTCTCCAAGGATGTAGCCTTATTTGTTTGCTTCTACTACATGAAAGATACGCATAACCTATCAGCTTAACGTGTGCGAAATTACAAATACACGAACATTAAGATCCTTCATACAAGTCAAAATTCTGTTAAATTATTGCTATAGAATCTATTGCCTAAATCCCTATTGGCTAACTATAAAGTTCTACAACTTATCAATTAATTTTCTGACTAAAACATCTCTATTCTCTGATGCATCCTAATGGAGTATGCAGGCGACAAGATAGTATATATGCATATGGTATTTTTCTTTTCTCTTCCTGTTGTGGGTAGTACATGCAAAAAAAAAATATGCAGGTCAATAAAAAGCAGTATTATGTGGTCGAATATTTTTTAAGGCTTCAGCTACTACTGTCATTAGCAATTTGTTCTGGTGGCTCCTTTGTGACCAAAGCTCTTCTTAGGAAGAGGTTCCAATGAGAGCTAAAATAACATTGTGATCTGCTTCCTTCTACTGCATATTTGCTAATTGTTTATTTGACCTGATCTCCAGTCTAACTCGAATAATCTAACATTAGCACTGAACATTCTAACAAGGACAACTGTTTTCTGATTTGGGTAACAACCTCATCTTTGAGACAAAATAAATATTAACATGCTACAATCTAAATAGAAAACAGTGGCTTTTCTTTTCGGCATGGACATTCATCATACTCGCTTTCTTAGTAAGTTGATTAATTGGTTTTAGTTTTTGTCACACCCCAATTCTGGAGGAACAGCTAGGCACCTGATGCCTTTAACTTTCATCGAGCGAACCAGCTAGACATGTCTACTCATATCGTGAACATGTCTTAACATGGTAATCTAACTCCATAGATTCTATCCTTAGCATTAAATGGGTTATTAATGCTTTACAAGTCAATGTCCATTTAATAACTCCCATATCCATTTACAAGTCTTCCTCAACTACCCAACCACATTCTCAAGACCCACTTTTAGCGTTCAACCAATATTTCAATTAAACCATGATTTCTACTCATAATCACTTTCAGCATACTCATTTATACACAACTAATGAAGATCGGGTAGTGGGATTACCTCTTAAGACAATTCATTCCTGAAAATCTTAACTTTCGGGAATTCTTGGGGTTGAAGAATCTAAACCATAGTCATGAATTTTGATGTTAAGGGCTGACATGAATGGACAATAATTACTCCAAAAGTCCATATTTATACTTGGGTGGTTGGAGTTGACCTTGGGGTGAAAATTCTCCCAGAACTGAGCCCTAGCCTTCTTGTTCATATTTGGGATCAAAATAAACTGAGTGGAGGCCTTTATATAGTGTCTTGGCAGCTGGGCAAAGTTCTGGCCGCACTTTGTTTTGCTGGCTCACTTCGGTGACCTCGTCTGAAGTTTCAAAATTGTGGTACACAGTTTGGTTTGCTGCTTGCTGTTTACCCCCGTATTGGAGACCTTCAACAAAACACCCAGTACTTTTCGTAGAAATGCCTGAATATCAAACAGCTTGAAAAGTTGGAAAGTAGACTTCAAGGGTGGCAATTTTCATTCAGAAATCATATTCAAATTCTTTTGGGAGAGTTGTACTCTTTTGAAGTTGGCTATGTTTCACTTTGGTCATCTTTTCCCTTTTTCATTTCCAAATCGCTCCAAATTACTTCTCTTGCTCTCTCAAACATCCATATTCGTGTTTCAAGCATTTGGTTTGTTTTGGGTTTGTGTCATATATCCATTCATACAAAGTAGCAGAACAGTTTGCTATTATACGAGATAACTTATGAGTAAAATAATAAATGTTCACAAAGAATTTAGCTATGCTAGCTTTAGTTCAATAACTTCAATTGATTGTCGAGATATATACTTATATATCTCGTAATTGTTGGATGTATCCTAATACCCGTGCTCATACTCTTATCCACAACCCTGAACCCTGAGATTTAGGGAAGGCAAATCTGACTTCTAAGTTCGTACCTGTATCAGGTGCCCACACTCATATTCGAGCAACATATGGTACGACATAGTTCTTTTGTCTTGTTAATCACACCTTCCTAGATGGATCTATTTTATTTTTACTACTCCGAGTACAAAAACTGTTTATCTGAAGTTTGATTTTGCAAACTTTTTCTATTTCAAAATGACGAAAAAATATGTAAGAATAACAACGACGACATACCCAGTCTATTCCCACAAGTGGGATCTGGGGAGAGTAGTATATACACAGAGCTTACCCCTTTCTTATGAAGGGTAGGAGGCTTTCTGGAAGACCCTCAGCTCAATAAAGCAAAAACATAGTAGTTATGTGGCAAAAAACTACAGTAAGCGAAATAGTAACTACAGCCAAAAAAAAAGGGAAAAAAATGAAGCAAAGGAAACATCATGTAATAATATCAATCTACAAATTGGGAACGCGAGGATCTATATTTCTTGGACTCTCCGAAAATGTTGCGTGGTGCGAGTCGGATCCTCAAAAAATAGTGTATTTTTGGAGAACCCGACAAGGGTGCGGCATCATTTTTGAGAGTCCGCTCAACATTGACGAGGATAACACTTGCTAGAGTTTTGGAAGGAAGTACTGGTTTGGAATGGAAATACGCTCGACTACTTACTAACCTACAATCATAATCCTCGATCTCTACACCCTCGTATTAAGGGTCATGTTCTCGGTAAGCTGAAGATGTGCCATGTCCTATCTAATCACCTCTCCTCAATATTTCTTCGGCCTACCTCTACCTCTCCTAGGACCCACCATAGCCAACCTCTCACACCTCCTCACTGGGGCATCTGTGCCTCTCCTCTTCACGTGCCCAAACATTCTCAGCCTCGCTTCCTGTATCTTATCCACCACACAAGCCACTCTCACCTTATCTCGAATATCTTCATTACTAATCCTATCTCTTCTATTATGACCACACATCCATCTCAGTATTCTATCTCCGCAACTTTATCTAAGAATATATAGTTGTCAAATATTGTAGTATTATTTTGATTGATTTTTAGGAAGCACACTAGGACAATCATTATGGGAGAGGAGAATAATTATGCTTGATCACATTTATCGTGTTTTCGTTTCTAGCATTTTTTGAGGATGCTTCTAATTATATCATCTATTAAACATTTTAAATCACAGTGTTGTTTCCTCATCTTGGCAAACAGTACTTCACATGCAGTGAAGATGAGGATTTATCCTGTAATCTGATTTCCATGTGAGTTAAGTATTATGTTTTAATAAACAATAATATTGAATGCCTAAATATTTAATGATAGAGGACCTGGGGGATGATGATGGTGGGGTCTTTGAAGAGTATTTTGAGGATGACGCTGAGCTTTATGTAAGTTCTACAAGAAACTTCAAGTCTTGTATGGTATTTAATTTTCATTAATTTTCAGTATAACCACTTTGTGAATTTCATATAGTGAACCACTTTTTCCTGTTTTAAGGTTGGGGATGGATCGGGAGGAGGAGGGATCTCTCTGGCTGGGACATCATGGGACAAAAAAGCATTAGAACTTGCAGAAGAAGTTGCTCTATCATTTGATGGGGAATTGGGAATATATGCCTTTAAAACATTGAAAAATGCCAACATTCAAGTACGAGTGGAGAGACTTACAAATAAGTAAGCTGCAGACATTTGCTTGAGACAACTATTAGTTGCATATATGTCATGAACCACATATTAAATCCAGTTAAAACCTTTTTTTGATGAAGGGAGAAGCAGGTCTAAAGTTTCTTTTCTTTTCGTTTCCACGGCTTAATTTGCAATTGTTTTCTGATCGACTGAAATGCATTATTTCTTAAGGAGCTTTTGTCCATAAGATGAAACCTTTTATACTGCTATATTGCTAGCTATATCTAGTGCCATTGAGTAACTAGGCTCCTCCTCTCTTTCTCCTTCTAAATACCATTTTACTATCTTTGCTACCTTCTATCTTGCTGCTTACTTGGGCTTTCTGGATTAGCAAAATAAGTTCCTAGAAGTTTCTGAATAATTAGTACAACATCGCAGATTACTTTCACCCATATGTAAAAGAAAGTGATAAGAGGGGTTGTTCTGATGGTAAGCAACCCCCACTTCCAACCAAGAGGTTGTGAAGTTCGAGTCTCCCCAAGAGCAAGGTGGGAAGTTCTTGGAGGGAAGGATGCCGGGGGTCTATTTGGAAACAGCCTCTCTACCCCAGGGTAAGGGTGAGGTCTGCGTACACACTACCCTCCCCAGACCCCACTAAGAGGGATTATACTGGGTTGTTGTTGTTGTAAAAGAAAGTGATAAGGTTGGAGACACAAGTAGCTAAAAGAATGTCATGTGATTGTTTGAAGAGATTGCAATGGTCTAGCATCTTTGAGTAGGTCCTCTCTCCCATCTCTTTCTAGAATGATATATTCCTGTTTAGCGACTTATCAAATATTCAAACATTATTACGTCTCTGCACTTAATTCAGTATCTTTTGTTGCACCATTCATCTGTGGTTATATCTTTTGCTTTTCTTCTATTTTTATGTTTCCACAAGTTACTCTGTAGATTCCATATGTAGTCTTGATGTGCAAAATTGCGCATGCAGGTCAGGTACTCCTAATATGATGGATATTGAAGCTTTCTCATTAAAATACAGAGAAAAGCTTGATGAAGCTGAGGTGGCTGGATCTATTCCAAATAACGTATCTCTTGAGGTTGGTAATCCTTTTCTGCATTGCCAGTTTTATGTTATTCTATGTCATCTAGAAGGATTCGACATCTCAAAAGACCAAGTTTCTAGCTCTCTTATACTAAGACTTAAGGGAGTGAATAATCTTTGGAAGGAAACAATTATATTGCTTCTAAACTTCCCAAGACAATTGCATTTCTCCTGAAACATCATATCTGCATGTCACAATCTTTCAATCATATGTTAAAGTTTCTTTATTTTATCACATCTTTGTTTCTTCTTTTTCTGATGAAACTCTATTTATTTCAAACTTTTGCATATGAAAAAATTTACCAGGTATCATCACCTGGTGTTGAGAGAGTTATTCGGATTCCACAAGATCTCGACCGGTTCAAGGATCGTCCTATGTATGTAAAATATGTTAGTGATGAAGTGGCTGAGGGTGGATCATCATCTGAACATGATGGTGTTCTCAGGCTTGTCTCCTTCAATTTGGAAACTAATGCTTGTATTTGGGGCATAGCAGATGTTAGAGTGAATAGAGAAAAAGCAGGGAAAGGTAAACCTCTAAGCAAAAAGCAAAGAGATTGGCGCTTGGAGACATCATTTACGTCCTTGCGTTTAGTTCGTTTATATTCTGAATGTTAGAAATTTTAGAGGTTCAAACATATATAGTCACTAAGGGTCCTTTTAGCAAAGAACCTCTTCTTCTAGCAAGGTTTACATAAGAAGTGAAAAAAGGACAATACGATTCATTATGGTACAGGATATGAAAGTTTTTATGAAACTGGATTCAGAAGTAACTGGATCATAACATTTTGAAGATTTTGTATTACAAATTTATTCGTATTGCTACTCACCTTGTTCAACTAATCCACCTATATACTTTATGTAACTGGCAACTAGAATTGTGTTGTCCGGATCCAGATATAGATCTAAGCTAAATTCAGTAATAAAATGAAAATGAAAGCAATTGGAACAATTTTCCAGATTTTTTAAAATGGATATCAAACTACAAATCAGAAATTGCAGAATTAAGTTAAGCTATCTAAATGATAAGACGTCGCCAGAGTCATTGGAATATGCAGAAATTAAGAAGAGGAGAGTCAGATTTGGGAGTTGCCTTCACTTGTTTACTTTATTATACTAGTTTCTTTTGAACGTGTGCTGTACGTTTATGTTATATTTATTATACATTGCGTATGCATATAACATGTATATTATATCTATATCATATAAATTATATATAGAGAAATATGTATTTTTAGTCACTCCCAAAAAATATAATAGCTCTCTCTCTTTCTCTCTCTCTCTATCTATCTATCTATCCATTTATATATATATATATATATATATA
>MU668282.1:311000-331132 GCA_026770625.1 Nicotiana glauca
TTTTTTTTTTTTTTCCTAAAACATTGAAAGATCGTATCTGAAGTTATTATATATATAGTGATTTAGCATAGGGCTATTTGTTCAATGGCGAGCAAAACTAACTTCATATTTCTAAAAGAAAACTAAATGTCATTAAAAGTGGAGGGTTACATTGTTTTGACATAACATCAAATTCATATTGTGTTATCAGAAATCAAAACTTCAAGCATGCATGATCGTTAACCAAATATGAAGAAAATATCATGGTGATCATGGTTTAGTATAACTTGAAAAGAGTTTTAAAAAAATACACACTGATTAATTTGAGAGGTTTCTAGCAGAATACATTCTGTAGAACAATATATTGTACTTTTTCATGACACTTCTACATGGTTTCTTTTGCTTAATGAGACAAAGAAATTTAGTAATTAGGTTCGCTTTTTTGTCCTTTTTAATTCAAGGATAATCTTAGTACTTTATTCCTACACTAATAATGATCATGAGAAGAGGACATATATACACACAAATCAAGAATCTGCTTAATTATGAATTATGATTGATGTTGGAAAAAACATTCTTAAAAATCTTTAAATAAAAATAATATAAAATTGTGATTATATATCTAATTCTAAGATATTTATTTGAATTACAAAGCAGAACTTAAATTATTTAAATACAAATTTTTGAGGTGTATATAAAAATTGAATAAATATCAAAATAAATGTGAGTATGAATTATAGAATGCCTAATTTTGCTATTACTCTAATAAATGTTTTGGAAAATAATATGTATACATTTTCTACAAACACATAAATAAATACTACTCCATTGCAGACACATAAGGAAAATGCCTTAGAATCTTTGCACCATCTATATATACTGCGATTTGATGATCTAGAATGCATATATATTCTCTTCAAAAATAAAAATAAAAAGTACCTGAACCTTGCAAATAATTCAATTTGTTCAGAGTTTAATTTCTGCGTGAAGAAGTTATCTTCTCAAATTCTCTTTAGGATTATATCTTAATATGAGATCGAGTATCATGAAATAGTTAAACTATCTAATAAAACTATTTGGACGTGTCTTTTCAAATAGGATGACCATTGTCTAATGATCTTTATTTGTGATTTTATTTGAGTTCAATTGCAAACATAAGAATGGATCACTTAGATACTTCAGGCTTTGTTAGTGGTAGGAGACTTTTGTTCATCGATTAAAAGTTAGTTTCACTCAAAAGTCTAGCAAAAGGTAGCGACAATTGCTAACCAAATAAAGTAGTAACTAATCTGAAGGGTTACACCCTTTCAAGTAATATCTTATTTATTTGTTTTAATAAATAGAATAGTAGGAAGGCTATTATAGTAATTTAATCAGTTTACGGCTTCCCACTTTTATAAAAGTACTAGCTAGTTTCTCTGAATGTTGCACGTGTATGCCAAATCATATGGTATATTACTCATAAAATAATACTATTAATATTATTAAAAGAAAATTTGAATAAAAATTATAGATGAATTGTATAAATTATTTGTATGGATCATCATAATAATATGACTTATTTGTTGAAGTCAAGATAATTGAATATTGTTTGCATTTACGATCACAAGAAAAATTTACACAGATTCACAGACTTTATGGAACTTACAAAACCTCACCTTCAGAAACAACCCATCAAAAACACACGATTCAATTCAATCCTACCAATCAATAATTGAAGCAAATGTTGGTTCCAAAAAAAATGACTTGTTCAGTGAGTACATTTATATTATTGTTGAACTTTAATATTTCAATTTATCAACAAAATCATATTTTCATTGTTTTATTCTCACCATTTTTAGCTTCTTTTGTTTAACATATTCCACATGTCACACACCTTTTACATGTAAACAAATGCTATAAAATTACATAATAGATAATTAACAAGCTAAAGTATGTTAATTGAGAATTAAAAAGTAATAATTTTAGTTCAATAAACAATAGTAGTAATTAACTTTTATATGTTGTACTATCACGTCACGACCCGGATTTTTCACCGTCGGGAGTCGTGATGACGCCTACTAATAGGAGCTAGGCAAGCCAATTAATCATTAACTTTTTAGGCAAACCTCATCAATATTAAGACAATGAGACATTTAATATAAAAGCGGAAGTTTTAAATATAAATAAATGGAAAATAAGTGCGGAAATTCAATTACAACCTCTACCTAAGACTGGAGTCACTAACTCACGAACGTCTATAGAATATTAAAAACAGAGTCTGAATAAAATACAATACTATTTGTTCTGATACAAGGACAGCAAACAAAATAAGGATAGAAGAGACTCCGGGCCATGCGGACGTCAACAACGCTACCTCAAAATCGCTGGACTGAAGTCAACTCCCAACGCTCCTACTACTATCCAAAAGTTGCTGCTCCGGCGCTGTGATCTGTGCAAAAAGATGCACAGATTGCAACATCAGCACAGCCGACCCCATGTTGTCACGACCCAAACCCACCTGGTCGTGATGACGCCTCTCGTGAAGACGAGGCCAGCCAACAGAACATTTAACTCCTCAAACATCTGACAGTTATTAATCATAAATAAGCTTAAAGCAGGAATATCATAACTAGCAATACGGACATAACCGCGATAACAAGAAAGCCAACCCAAATCCAGCCCGCAATCGGGGTGTTACAAGTCATGAGCTACTACAGAGTTTAATAACTACTACAAGACTGTATCTAAGAACATAGTCTGAAGATAGGTGAAGTACAAAAGATAAGGAAGGAACGGGGGCTGTGGACGCTGACAGCTACCTCGTCTCTCCGGGTCCGCCTGGTCTGGATGAAAATCAGCGCTCAGGAACGAACTCTGCTATACATGTATCTGCACACACGGTGCAGGGAGTAATGTGAGTACTCCGACCCAGTGAGTAATAAAAATAAATAATGTCTGAGAACAATAAATCCCACAAAGGCACAATTAATGCTATCTCAAGTACTAAAATCAGATAAAAAGTAGAAACCAGTGAAATACAGTAAGAAATCTCTTTGAAACAGTTAAAAACAATTATTCTCAATCAATAAGAAATACTCAGGAACCTGCCCCTCGGGCGCCATATCAAACTCTCAATACAGTATCAGTCTCGCGGGCTCCGTATCAATCACACAGTACCACCTCAGCCCCTCGGGCTCACTCTCAATCACATGGGTATCCATGCTCACTGTGGGTGTGTAGACTCCGGAGGGGCTCCTACAGCCCAAGCACTATCAACAACGCCTGAAAGCCTGAACATATCCATATGAGGCCTGAAAGCCTGCTCACAATACACTCGAGGCTTGAAAGCCTCCTCACATCAATCATCATATCCTCACATAAGGCCCTCGGCCTCAATCAGTCCAAAGATAGCCAAAATCCCCTCGGGCAGCAGTAAAACAATAATACTTGGCTCAAACAATAGTACAAATATCAGTTAAAACTCCAAGTTTGAGTAAAATATAGCTGAGTTCATGAAACAATGTAATAAAAGTGGACTGAGTTCAAATAATATTTCAAATAGTAAGGAAAACAGTGATGATAACTCATAAGGAGTTCAAACAGTCGGCAATAAGCCCCAAATATGGCAATAAGCCCAAGTCATAGCTAATACACGGAAAAATATCATCCGGACTGGACCAAGTCACAGTCCCCAATAATACATGACCCCGCGCTCGCCATTGAACGCGTGTCTCATCTCAATACAGCACCAAGTTGTGCAAATCCGGAGTCTCAAACCCTTAGGACATCATTTAAAATCATTACTCACCTTTAGTCAGCCAAGAGTCTAGCTCGCCAAGCCTTTTCCCCTCGAATCGATCTCCTCGCGCATCGAATCTGACCAAAACCACAAGGAATACGTCACAATAGGCTAATGAATCATAACCAAATCGAAAAGACTCGAAAACTAATAAAAATCACGAAGTTGGCAAAACCCGAGCCCCGGGCCCACTTCTCGAAAAATTACGAAATTCACATTACCGGATTCCTCGTCTCGCCACAAGTCTATACATATCAAATTCATCAAAATCGGAGTTCAAATGTCCCTTTAAATTCCAAATTTACATTCCAAAAACGAAGCCCTAGTTCTTCCAATTTTTACTCCAATTTTCCATGAATTAAAGGTAGATTCTTCAATATAATGATGTTTCTAGGCCATAGAACTTACCTCCGATGAATTTCCAGTCAAAACTCTCTAAAATTTCCATCAATAGCTCTCAAGCTCGCTCAACAATGGAGGAAAAATGATGGAACTCGCGGATGAAATAAATCCTTTAAACCCTTATGTGCACAGTCCTTTTCGCTTCTGCGGTCCCGCTTCCGCTTATGGGGAACCGCTTCTATGGCCAAATATCCGCTTATGCGGTTCTTCATTAAACCCTCAGCTTCCGCTTTTGCGTCCCCCACATCAGCTTCTGCGGATCGACCATATTTGCTTCTGCGGCTAGATGTCCGCTCCTGCGGACCCGCTGGTGTGAGCCACCTTCCGCTTCTGCGGAATTTCCCTAGCTAGCCAACGACTGCTTCTGCGATCACATACCCGCTTCTGCGGTCCATTTCCGCAGAAGCGGAAATACCGGATGACGGCAAAAAAATCTGACCTGCAACACACCTCAAAACTCTCGTTTAACCACCCGAATTCACTCCGAGGCCCCCGGGACCTCAACCAAAAGCACAGATATGATATATTACCTTATTCAAACTTGCTCGAACCATCAAAACATTACCGTTAGCACCAAAATCAGTAAATTTCACCAAATCAAAGCCTAAGTTTATCAAATTCTTCTGAAACCCACATTCGATCAAAAACCCGACCTAAACACCTCTGATTCAACTGAAATTTTGCACACACATCACAAATCACCTAACGGAGCTACTGCAACTCTCAGAATTCCATTCTGACCCTCGAATCAAAATCCAACCTATCAACCGGATAACGCCGAAATGCTAACTTCGCCAATTCAAGCCTAACTCTACACCGAACTTCCAAAATCACTTTCGATTGCACTCCTAAGCCTTAAATCATCCCCCGAAGCTAACCGAATCGTCGGAAACCGCATTCGATCCCTCTAACTCACAAGTCAACTTCTGGTTGACTTTTCCAAGATAAGCTTTCCATTAAGAGACTAAGTGTCTCATTTCTATCTACAACCAGTCCAATTCTACTCGATCACCTCAAATACCGCTAATAAAGCATAGAGAAACACAATATGGGGGAAACGGGGCGGTAACTCACGTGACGACGGGCCGGGTCGTCACACATATACTGGTAAGTACCAAACCTAATCTCGGTGAAGTAGTGACGAGGCTAGACCAGACTACCAGATAAACCTGTGCAGTTATACAATATATTACAGAAAATAAACAGGAAATAAGCAGTTTATACAAGGAGGGCGGAAAACATGTTGTAGGGAGGCAACAGGTAAAACAAGAAGTCTAAACTTAAGAATAGAATAGCCAACAGAAACTTAAATCCGGAATAAACACACTTAAGCTATAATTTATTGCGGCGCGCAACCCAATCCGATCATATACAATACTGTTGCGGTGTGCAACCCGATACTCAATCGTCACTGTTGCGGCGTGCAACCCGAACGATAAATATACAGTGTTGTTGCAGCGTGCAACCTGATCCACAATTATATCGTGTTGTTGTGGTGTGCAACCCGATCCACAAATGTATAGTGTTGTTGCGGCGTGCAACCAGGTCCACGATTATCACTGTTGCGGCGTGCAACCCGATCCATATATAAGTAACAAAACATCACCCAATCAACAATAATAAGTAAGGGATAGGGGTAAAGATTAGTGACAGCAACCCCAACAAGGGAAATATAACAACACAACTAAATCCTGGCAAGGGAGAAAATCAACAAAACCAATAACAAGTCCTGGCAAGGGATTAACCATAAACTCTTTCACTTTCTTACACTTATCACTTATAATTCACTTTAACATTCGAGCCATCGCTCCAAGAGTCATTTCATATTCTCTGTCTCATGCTCTTTACAGTATATAGAAGTCATCAAATAAGCATGGAAGAGTCACAACAATTCAGGATAATCTCAATATAAGGATACACGGTCATGCTAGACACGAGTGTATAGATACTCGTCACCATGACTATACACCGTACTCGACAAATATCATTTATCAAATAAGACTCTACTCCTATTTCCCCAAGCCAAAGTTAGACCAAACACTTACTTCGAATGCTCCAAACTCAACTCAAGCCTCTAGTATAGCTTTATCCGTCGAATTCACCACCAAACCACTCGAATCTAGTCACAAATTACTTAAATATATCAACAAATGCTAATCGAATCAATTTGAATGCCTGAAAATGAATTTTCCAAAGTTTTACTCAAAAATTCCCAAAATGCCTCCGGGCCCACGTGGTCAAAACCCGAGGTTCGAACCAAAACCTGGTTACCCATTCCCCCCACGAGTTCATATCTATGATTTGTTTTGAAATCGGACCTCAATTTGAGGTCCAAATCTCCAATTTTAAGAAAAACTAGGTTCTGCCCAAAATCTCCATTTTCACCAATGGAAATCCTTGATTTTAAGATGAAAACATTATAAATGATGTAAATGATTGAAGGAACTAAGTAAAAATTGACTTACAAATGATTTGGGGAAGAAAGTTTTCTTGGAAAATCGCCTATGGAGTGTTTGAGTTTGAAAGAATGAAGAAATGGGTTGAAAATTCGTCTAAGTATGAAAAATGTAGGCCTCAGATGTGGGAAATGCGAACATGGGTTCGCAATTGCGAACCTAGCTGGTCTGGGAAATGCGATAATTTTGTTCGCATTTGCGAACACAGGCCAGTTGGGGAAGTTTCGCATTTGCGAACTTCTTGGTCGCATTTGCGACCTCTAGCCAATAGGAGCACCTTCGCATTTGCGAAGAAATTCCTCGCATTTGCGAGGAGGGTCAGACCTGTGCTAACTTCGCAATTTCGAGAAGCCTTCGCATTTGTGAACCAGGCTTTGCAAATGCGAAGCCTGCAGGTCTGAAGTACCTGATTGAAAATCTGCAACTCCAAAGCTCAAATATGCAACTCGACACCTATCCAAAATTCACCCGAGCCTCGGGGCTCCAAACCAAATATGCACACAATCTCAAAAACATCTTACGGACTTACTCGTGCGATCAAATCGCCAAAATAACATCATATACATAGAATCAAGCCTCAAATCACATGATTTTTTTCAACTTTTCATAAAAATATAAAATTTCCATTTTGAGTCTGAAACATGTCAAATGACGTCTGTTTTCAACCAAACTTTACAGAAAGTGGTTAAATCACATATAAGACTTGTACCGGGCGTCAGAACCAAAATACGAGCCCGATACCATTGTCTTCTGATCAAATTTCCTTTTCATTTTCCTTAATTAATTTCAGAAAATAATTTAACACAAAAATTCATTTCTCGGGCTTGGGATCTCGAAATTCGATTTTGGGTATACGCCCAAGTCCCATATTTTTCTATGGACCCTCCAGGACGGTCAAATCACGGGTCTGGGTCCGTTTACCCAAAATGTTGACCAAAGTCAACTTTAATCATATTAATATAAAAATTCATCAATTTATACACAGAATTCATATTTAAGCTTTTTGGCTACCCGCCCGGACTGCGCAAACAAATAGAGGCGACTAAAAGCGAGATTGTCAAGGCCTCAGAAGCACGAAAGAGAGAGAAAAGAGGTGATGAACCTTTGGGTCGTCACATTCTCCACCTCTAAAACAATTGTTCATCCTCGAACGGACAAAAGAAAGAAGTACCTGAGTCGGGAAATAGATGAGGATAACGGCTCCGCATATTAGACTCGGACTCCCAGGTCGATGCCTCAAGAGGCTGACCTCTCCACTGGACACGCACTGAAGGAAAGCTCTTCGACCTCAACTATCGAATCTGCCGATCTAGAATAGCTACCGGCTCCTCCTCATAAGACAGATCCTTGTCCATCTGGACAGTGCTGAAATCTAACACGTGGGCTGGATCGCCGTGATACCTCCAAAGCATGGACACATGAAAAACTAGATGCACGGCTGACAAGCTAGGTGGCAAGGCAAGTTTATAAGCCACCTCTCCCATACGATCTAGAATCTCAATTGGACCAATGAACCTAGGGCTAGGCTTGCCCTTCTTCCCAAATCTCATCACGCCCTTCATAGGCGACACTCGGAGCAACTCCCCCTCACCAACCATGAAAGCTACATCCCAAACCTTACGATCTGCATAACTCGTTTGCCGCGACTAAGCCGGACGAAGCCTGTCCTGAATGATCTTGACCTTATCCAAGGCCTTCTGAACTAAATATGTACCCAATAACTGAGCCTCTCCAGGCTCAAACCATCCAACTGGGGACTGACATCACCTACCATACAATGCCTCATATAGGGCCATCTGAATGCTGTACTGGTAGCTGTTGTTGTAGGTGAACTCTACTAAAGGCAAGAACTGGTCCCATGAACCTACAAAGTCGATAACACAAGCCCGAAGCATATCCTCCAAAATCTGAATAGTCCGCTCGGACTGACCTTCCATCTGAGGATGAAACGCTGTGCTCAACTCAACCCGTGTGCCCAACTCTCGCTAAAATGCACCCTAGAAACGCGAGGTAAACTACGTACCCCGGTCCGAAATGATAGATACCGACACACCATGAAGGCGAACAATCTCCCAGATATAAGTCTCAGCTAACCTCCCGGATGAATAGGAGACTACCACATGAATGAAATGTGTTGACTTGTTCAGCCTATCAAAAATAACCCATATCGCATCGAACTTCTTCCGAGTCAAAGGAAGTCCGGTAACGAAATCCATGGTAATCCTCTCCCACTTCCACTCAGGAAGCTCAATCTTCTGAAACAAACCACCAGGCCTCTGATGCTCATACTTAACCTGCTGACAGTTCAAACATCGTGCCACATATGCAACAATATCTTTCTTCATCCTGCGCCACCAATAATGCTATCGTAAGTCTTGATACATCTTCGCGGCGCCCGGGTGAATAGAATACCGAGAACTATGGGCCTCCGCTAAGATCAACTCTCGAATCCCATCAATATTGGGTACACAAACTTACCCCTGCAATCTCAAAACACCATCTCTATCTATGGTCACCTTCGTGGCACCTCCATGCTACACCGTGTCTCTCAGGACACACAAATGGGGATCATCAAAATGCCGATCACGAATACGCTCCAATAATGAGGAACGAGCGACCTTGCAAGCTAACACTCTGCTAGGCTCAGAAATATCCAATCTCACAAATCGATTGGCCAAGGCCTGAATATCCAAAGCAAGCGGTCTCTGGCTGATCAGAATATAAGCTAGACTACCCACGCTGGCGGACTTCCTACTAAATCCATCGGCCACCACATTGGCTCTCCCCGGGTGATACAAAATAGTAACATCATAATCTTTCAATAACTCTAACCATCTCCTTTGCCTCAAATTCAACTCCTTTTGCTTGAACAAGTATTGAAGACTCTTATGATCAGTGTACACCTCACACGTCACACCATATAGGTAATGCCTCCAAATCTTCAACGCATGAACAATGGCTGCCAACTCTAGATGATGAACCGGATAATTCTTCTCCTAGATCTTCAACTGCCTCGAAGCATAGACAATGACTTTGCCATCCTGCATCAATACTGCACCAAGCCCAATACGGGAAGCATCACAATAGACTGTATAAGGCCCTAAACCTGTGGGCAAAACCAATACTGGTGCCGTAGTCAGAGCTATCTTGAGCTTCTGAAAGATCGCCTCACTCTCATCTGACCATCTAAACTGGGCACCCTTCTGGGTCAATGTAGTCATCGAGGCTGCAATAGAGCAAAACCCCTCCATGAACCGACAGTAGTAGCCTTCTAACCCCAAGAAACTCCGAATCTCCGTGGTTGATGCTGGTCGAGGCCAGTTCTTGACTGCCTCAATCTTCTTCAGGTCTACCGGAATACCCTCTGCTAGTATAACGTGACCCAGAAATGCAACCGAACTCAACCAGAACTCACACTTCGAGAACTTAGAATATAACTGACTATCCTTCAGAGTCTGAAGAACCACTCTGAGGTGCTGCTCGTGCTCCTCCTAGCTGCGGGAGTACACTAGGATATAATCAATAAAGACTATCAGGAACAATTCCAAATAAGCCTGAACACTTAGTTCATCAACTCCATAAATGTTGTCGGGGCATTAGTCAACCCAAGCGACATGACTAGGAACTCATAATGCCCATACCGAGTGCAGAATACTGTCTTACGGACATCAGACGCCCTAATCCTCAGCTGATGATAGCCAGATCTCAAGTCTATCTTTGAAAACACCTTTGCACCCTGAAGCTGGTCGAACAAATCATCAATCCTCGGCAGTGGATACTTGTTCTTTATCGTCACTTTGTTCAATTGCCGGTAATCAATGCACATCCTCATCGAACCATCCTTTTTCTTCACAAATAATACCGACGCACCCCAAGGAGAAACACTAGGTCTGATAAAACCCTTCTCTAGCAAATCCTGCAACTGGTCCTTTAACTCCTTCAACTGTGGCAGGGCCATGCGATACGGCGGGATAGAAATAGGCT
Organism: Nicotiana glauca; assembly: GCA_026770625.1. Lineage (NCBI taxonomy): Eukaryota > Viridiplantae > Streptophyta > Magnoliopsida > Solanales > Solanaceae > Nicotiana > Nicotiana glauca. Next base: position 321,603 of record MU668282.1, read on the forward strand.
GAGTGCTCGGAGCCAGATCAATACAAAAATCAATATACCTGTCGGGTGGCATACCCGGCAGGTCTGAAGGTAAAACCTCAAGGAACTCTCGAACAATAGGAACAAAATCAATAGAAGGGACCTCTGTGCTGCAATCGCAAACATACGCCAGATAAGCTAAACACCCCTTCTCGACCATGCGTCGAGCCTTCACATATGAAATAAATTTGCGGGTGGTATGCCCTAGGATCTCTCTCCACTCCAAACGGGGAAAATCTGGCAAAGCCAAGGTCACGGTCTTGGCGTGACAATCTAAGATAGCATGATACGGGGACAACCAATCCATCCCTAATATAACGTCAAAATCCACCATGTCTAAGAGCAATAAATCAACACGGGTCTCAAGACCCTCAAACACTACCACACAGGAACGATGAACTCGGTCGACCACTATAGAATCACCTATCGGTATAGATACATAAATAAGAATACCCAAGGCATCACTAGGCATAACCAGGTAGGGTGAAAAATAGGACGACACATACGAATACGTAGACCCAGGGTCAAATAGCACTGAAGCATCCCTATCATAGACCAGAATAGTACCTGTAATGACTGCATCTGAAGACTCAACCTCTGGCCTGGCTGGAAGCATAACACCGGGGCTGGGCCCTACCTCCCTTAACCATATCTCTGGGATGATCGGCTTCTGGCTGGCCTCTACCTCTGGCGGTCCGAGCTCTACCTCTATGATCTCTACCTCCACCTCTATGGCCTCTACCCCCGCCTATAGCTAGCTGGGCGGCCTGTGGATCACCTGACGCTTGTATCATAGGACGAGGACCCTGCTGCTGTGATTAAGCACCTCTCAACCTCGGGCAAGCCCTCCTAATGTGACCATACTCACCACACTCATAGCACCCACCTAAATGCTGCAGACTGTGACTGAACTTGTCGACCTGAATGTCCACCTCGAAAACTCTGAAGTGGTGGGGCACTGATAGATGCTGATGGGGAATTGTGAAGCTGCTGGTCAGAATAATACGGCTGAGAACCACCACCCTCTGAAGTACCATGAGAGACCTAGAGAGCTGACTAGAAGGGCCTCGGAGGATGGCCTCTATCATAAGAATCTCTACTACCAGACGAGGTACCACTGAATCTACCTGCATGACGGGGCCTCTTATCTGACCCATGACTACCTCCCCGTGCAAGAGCCATCTCAACTCTAGGGGCCGCATTGGATGCCTCCTAAAAAGAAATCTCACTCCCGGCTCATATAGCCATCTAGCGACGGATCGGCTGAATCAATCCATCAATAAACCTCCGCACCCTCTCTCTCTCGGTGGGGAGTATAATAATAGCATGGCATGATAGATGAATGAAACGGGTCTCATACTGAGTGACTGTCATAGAGCCCTGCTGGAGGCGCTCGAACTACCTACTAAGAGCCTCTAGCTGAGTAACTGGGAGAAACTTCTCCAAAAACAACTCTACAAATTGGTCCCAAGTCAATGATGGCGACCCTGCTGGTCTGGATAAACAATAGTCCCTCTACCAAGTCTTGGTGGATCCTGCTAATCGAAAGATGGCAAAGTCGACCCCATTGGTCTCCACATTACCCGTAGTCCGAAGGATCTCATGTTAGCTAAATAAGAAATCCTGTGGATCTTCTGAAGAAGTACCGCTGAATATGGTGGTGAAGATCTTGGAGAACCTATCAAGCCTCCACAAAGCATCTGCGGACATAGCCGCTCCATCGCCGTCCTGGGTCACAATACGCGGCTAAATTTCCACATCTAGCTGAACCACTGGAACCGCAGCCTGGGGAGCTACCTGCTCCGGAGTATGTGTAGCGAGAGTCTGAACTCCTCCTCAAGCCTGAGAAGTAGCTGGTGCTACTGGAAGCAAACCCGCTCGAGAGACGCTCTCCACAAAGCCTACCAATCTGACCAAAGCGTCCTGAAGAATTGGGATGGCTATGAACCCCTCTGGGACCTGAGCTGGGCCCACCGCAGCTGCGGGGGCTGGAACCTCCTCATCATAATCAACATGAGGCTCCAACTCTGGGACTGCTGCTCAGGGCTGAGCTCTGCCCCCGCCTCGTCCTCTAGCACGGTCTCGGCCTCGCCCTCTGCCTCTCGTAGGAGCTACTGCTGGGGGCTCGGGATGCTACGCAATAGAAGAGGAAGTTGTTCTCACCATCTGCGAAAGAACAAAGTAGAAAGACAATCAGTATTTGAGTAACAGAACCGTATGACAAGAAAGAACAAAAGTGAAATTTTCCTAACTCCGTAGCCTCTGGGGGATAAATAAAGACGTCTCCTTACCGATCCCTCAGACTCTACTAAGTTTGTCCGTGAGTCGTGAGACCTATGTAACCTAGTGCTCTGATACTAACTTGTTACGACTCGATTTTTTCACTGTCGGGAGTCATGACGACGCCTATTAATAGGAGCTAGGCAAGCCAATTAATCATTAATATTTTAGGCAAACCTCGACAATATTAAGTCAATGAGACATTTAATATAAAAACGGAAGTTCTAAATATAAATAAACGGAAAACAAGTGCAGAAATTCAATTACAACCTCTACCCAAGGCTGGAGTCACTAACTCACGAACATCTATAGAATACTAAAAACAGAGTCTGAATAAAATACAATACTGTTTGTTCTGGTACAAGGACAACAAACAAAATAAGAATAGAAGAGACTCCGGGCCATGCGGACGTCAACAAGGCTACCTAAGAATCCCTGGACTGAAGTCAACTCCCAATGCTCCTACTACTGTCCAAAAGTTGTTGCTCCGGTGTTGTGATCTGTGCAAAAAGATGCGCAGAATGTAGCATCAGCACAATCGACCCCATGTGCGGGTAAGTGCCTAGCCTAACCTCGACGAACTAATGACAAGGCTAGACCAGACTACTAGATAAACTTGTACAGTTATGAAATATATTGCAGAAAATAAACAGGAAATAAGCAGTGTATACAAGGAGGGGGAAAACATGTTGTGGGGAGGCAACAGTTAAAATAAGAAGCCTAAACATAAGAATAGAACAACCAACAGAAACTTAAATCCGGAATAAACACACTTAAGCTGTAATTTGTTTTGACACGCAACTTGATCTGATAACATACAATACTGTTGCGGCGTGCAACCCGATCCTCAATCATCACTGTTGTGGCGTGCAACCCGAACCATAAATATACAGTGTCGTTGTGGCGTGCAACCCAATCCACAATTATATCGTATTGTTGCAACGTGAAACCCGATCCACAAATGTATAGTGTTGTTGCGGCATGCAACCCGGTCCACAATTATCACTGTTGCGACGTGCAACTCGATCCATATATAAGTAACAAAACCTCACCCAATCAACAATCACAAGTAAGGGGTAGGGGGTAACAATTAGTGACAACAACCCCGACAAGGGAAATATAACAACACAACTAAATCCCGGTAAGGGAGAAAATCAACAAAATCAATAACACGTCCCGGTAGGGGAGTAACCATCAACTCTTTCACTTTTGTACACTTCTCACTTATAATTCACTTTAACATTCGAGTCATCGCTCCAAGAGTCATTTTATAATCTCTGTCTCATGCTCTTTACAGTATATAGAAATCATCAAATAATCATGGAAGAGTCAAAATAATTCAGGATAATCTCAATATAAGGACACACGGTCATGCTAGACACCAGTGTATAGATACTCGTCACCATGCCTATACACCGTACTCGACAAATAGCATTTAGCAAATAAGACTCTACTCCTATTTCCTCAAGCCAAAGTTGGACCAAACACTTACCTCGAATGCTCCAAACTCAACTCAAGCCTCTAGTATAGCTTTATCCGTCGAATTCACCACCAAACCGCTCGAATCTAGTCACAAATTACTTGAATGTATCAACAAATGCTAATTGTATCAATTTGAATGCTTGAAAATGAATTTTCCAAAGTTTTACTCAAAATTCCCAAAATTCACCCGGGCCCACGTGGTCAAAACCCAAGGTTCAAACCAAAATCCAGTTACCCATTTCCCCCACCAGTTCATATCTATGATTTATTTTGAAATCGAACCTCAATTTGAGGTTCAAATCCCCAATTTTAAGAAAAACTAGGTTCTACCCAAAATTCCCATTTTCACCCATGGAAATCCTTGATTTTAAAATGAAAACATGATAAATGATGTAAATGATTGAAGGGATTAAGTAAAAACTGACTTACAAATGATTTGGGGAAGAAAGTTTTCTTGGAAAATCGCCTATGGAGTGTTTGAGTTTGAAAGAATGAAGAAATGGGTTGAAAATTCGTCTAACTATGAAAAATGCAGGCCTCAGATGTGGGAAATGCGAACATGGGTTCGCAATTGCGAACCCAACAGGTCCGGGAAATGCGAGACTTTTGTTCGCATTTGCGAGCACAGTACAGTTGGGGAAGCTTCGCATTTGCGAACTTCTTGGTCGCATTTGCGACCTCTGGCCAACAGAAGCACCTTCGCATTTGCGAAGAAATTCCTCGTATTTGCAAGGAGGGTCAGACCTGGGCTAACTTCGCAATTGCGAGAAGCCTTCGCATTTGCAAACCAGGCTTCGCAAATGCGAAGCCTGCAGGTCTAAAGCACCTGATTGAAAATCTGCAACTCAAAAGCTCAAAAATGCAACTCGACACCAATCCAAAATTCACCCGAGCCATAGGGGATCCAAACCAAATATGCACACAATCTCCAAAACATCTTACGGACTTACTCGTGCGATCAGATTGCCAAAATAACATCATATACATAGAATCAAGCCTCAAATCACATGATTTCTTCCAACTTTTCAAAAATACAAATTTTCCGTTTTTGAGTCTGAAACACGTCAAATGACGTCCGTTTTCAACCAACTTTACAAAAGTGCTTAAATCACATATAAGACTTGTACCGGCCATCGAAACCAAAATACGAGCCCGATACCATAGTCTTCCGATCAAATTTCCTTTCCATTTTCCTTAATTAATTTCAGAAAACAATTTCACACAAAAATTCATTTCTCGGGCTTGGGATCTCGGAATTTGATTCCGGGCATGCGCCTAAGTCCCATATTTTTCTATGGACCCTCCGAGATCGTCAAATCACGGGTCCAGGTTCGTTTACCCAAAATATTGACCAAAGTCAACTTTAATCATATTAATATCAAAATTCAGCAATTTTTACACAGAATTCATATTTAAGCTTTCAGGCTACGCGCCCCGAACTGCGCACGTAAATTTTTAAGGCCTCGGAAGCGCGTAAGAGAGAGAAAATAGGTGATGACCCTTTGGGTCGTCACATATCAAAGTCTCGAAAATCATTTATCAATAAATTTTTATATAGTATAGTATTCTTTTCGTACAAAAAAAAATCTTTGATAGTAAGGTAAACCAACCAACTCAAAAGGGGGCATTGTGCACAAATAGCCACTAACAGCTCCTGTCTTTATTTTAAAGCCAGTATTTTAAATGTCTTTAGTCTTTAGTCATTGGTTTAATAAACTTTAACTATCCAGACGAAAATACCCTTCTGCTCATGTCCTTAACTTCAGGACTTCAGGACTACATGTCCTTAACTTTTGAACTTGAAAAAGTTCAGGACTTCAAGACTACATGTCCTTAACTTTTTAACCTGTAACTCTAAGTTCAGGACTTCAGGACTACATATCCTTAACTTTTGAACTTGGAACTCTAAGTTCAGGACTTCAAGGCTACATGACCTTAACTTTTGAACTTGGAACTCAAACTTCAAGACCAAGCGTCCTTAACTTTTGAACTTGTAAATCAAAGTTAAGGACCTATTGTCCTTAACTTTTAAACTTGAACTATAAATTATGTACTGCTTGTCCTTAACTTTTGAATGTGTAACTGTAAGTTAAGGATTGTCTGTCATTAACTTTTGAACTTGGAAATCAAAGTTAAGGACCTATTATCCTTAACTTTTGAACTTGTAACTATAATTTAAGGACTGCTTGTCCCTAACTTTTAAACGTGTAACTGTAAGTTAAGGACTGTCTGTCCTTAACTTTTGAACTTGGAAATCAAAGTTAATGACCTATTTTCCTTAACTTTTGAACTTGTAACTGCAAGTTCAGGACCTATTGTCCTTAACTTTTGAGCTTGTTAGTCTAAGTTCATGACCAAATATCCTTAACTTTTGAATTTGTAATTCTAAGTTCAAGACCAAGTGTCCTTAACTTTTAAACTTGGAACTCTAAGTTAAGGAACAATTGTTCTTTATACATCCAACTCCTTAATCTGAATTTGTACCTCCAAATTCCAATAGTATAAGTTTCTCTATTGGCCACTCATTTACTTGTTCCACTACAACCAACTATTACGTAACAGAAATGTCTCTAATCATAAACAATTTAGTCCAAAACAGCAAGAAATCAGATTTGAATGCATGTACTTGTTATTTATTACTACTAGTGTTCTTTGCTTCTGAGAGTAAGTTAGATTTGAAATGCTTTTCAGTAGTAGGATGAGCAAACGTTTTTTAAGGTATTTGTTGGTGTTGATCTGAATATTGTGTCGAGAACGAAAAATGAGTCCAAAAGTAATTACTACTAAAATTACAATCGTTTTTTCCACAAAACTAAAGAAAACCAAGTGACCACATTCTAACATTTGTGCACGCTCTCAATTAGTCAATACTTGGTGGGTTGGCGGCCTATCGGGAATCGTGTATTGATATATTCCATCAGTGAAAGAATATATGTTGGTAATAAATTTGTATACAAATTTACTCGATGGTGAGTAAGATAAACATTCATTTTGGATTATGGAGAAGGCACGCTGAGAGAAAATCGAGGGTTTGGGAAGAAAAACAAGGGGAAGAAAGGGTAAAAATATCTTTTCATATTAATTTTAACAGGATAGTGACTATTTTTGCTCAACATTAAAATTGTTAGATAAAAAATAAATACCACCTTAAATAATAGCTACCCCGTACCATTTCTACCTCAAAAGGTGAGCACTTATTATAGGCCTAAAAATGAAAACACCTTCGTGAGTCGAATTTTTGTATGATCTTTGAGCCTTTTCGAATTACTTTTATTTTTATCACCCAGGATAGATTTTGAAATTCTATTATGATTAACATTCACATTTGAAATAGATAATAATCTTAAATAATTTTAAACAATTTAACAACTTGTGTTGGCAGTAACCATTATTTTAATTAATATATTAAAATTACTGCTAAAAAAAATAAAAGCATTACCTATTGTGCATACAAATAAATGCAATTTACATGCATTGGATGCAAAACAATAGATAGTATTTTAACTATAATAATTTTTTAATATTTTCTTAATTTATTCAGTTGTTGTGAACTCCAGACAATCCGTGCTTAACACTTGCAACAATAAATGGAAAAAATAAAACTAATAACCTCTACAATAACACACTTAATGAGATAAAATGCCTACATAATTTAATTTACATAAGATTAAGAAGGGCAAGAAGTATGCAATGCAAAAAGGTGGCATACCTTTTGTCTTTTTTCATTGATTTATGATCCTTTTTTGTTCGTTTTTTCAATCTCTGCTTTACTTGCCACAAGAAAAAGATTAAATAAAAAACAAGTAAATAAGTTATTATACAAAAAATAGTTGTATTTAATTGCAAAGAAGGGTACCTATCCATTTGACACTCTTATGCAATTATTTAAAGTTATACAGTCCCTTTGTCTTTACTCTGTTATTTTGACGAAAAGGCCAAGGAACAAACAATATGTTGTATCATGTATGATCGCTATTGCATTGTTTTGTGAAGATTTCTTCAAAGATACTTGGGAAATCCAAGAAAGAAACATAATTAAAATAAATCCTTGAAAAATAATTATTCAAATATATATGGACGATTGACAATTACCATGTGATTTCACAAATACAACTGTGTATCAAGAATCAGTAACAAAGGGTGCAAAATAGAGAAGAATATCTTGAGAGATTTCAAACAAAATGTAATTAAAAAAATAAAAAAAGAAAAAAAGAAAAAAAGAAAAAAGTTACCTACTTGAGATCCCACTATTTGGTACTTGTCTGAAAGAACACATCCATTTATATATAAAAGGGTAACATAACTCGTCTCAACAAGGCATCCTTTTGTATGAAGTTGTTGGTTTGGGGTTTGCTAAGCGTAGTTTTTTCTTATTTAATTACTTCTAAGTAGGTTACTTACATTTTTAATAAGGATAATAAAGTAATTTGACTTTTCAGTTTAGGGCATTCATTACTGGTCTTGCTAAGATTAGAATGTTCATCAACAATAACGACTCAAGCAAAACATATTTGAACAAACCTAGACATTTTTTATTCATTATTAGATTATCATGTGTCTGCTTGTGGCACTTTCTCATAATCTTCCCGGTAAAATATATGAATCCTCATTATGTAATCGAACAATCATGCAATATTAAACTTGATTTATCGGATCTTCTTTGTAAAAAAAAAATTAATAATCACATATTTGTATGTGCACAATAAGAAAGATATACTGATATGGAAAATTAATATCCTAAAATTATTGTAAAATATTAAAAGTGATTCAATGGCGTAATATTATGCAAGAGACTTGTAACCAAAAAAAAATAGAAAATAAATGTAGGCAAGATGCTTTTAGAAAAATACATTTATTTCACATGGTGCAATGGTCAAAAGATAAAATTCTATTGTCAAAATGCAATAATAAGTACTCAAGGGATTAAAGTTAAACTCATTGAATAATCTTATAGACTATCATAGAATAATTGCTTAATAAAAAGAATTTCTCCAAAGCTGACTCACATAAAGATAGTGGAAGATAAATAGCCGTAAGGTTTATAGATAATACTGCAAAAATAACCTTCAGCAGAAAATATTTTTGAAGAAAGTGAAAATAGAAAGAACATACGCGATACTGACTTCAAAAGAAAATTCATCAATTGGAATTTCTATTTGAAAAAAAACATGATAGTCGTTTTTTCATGCGGTGTTACTAATCATTGGAAGACTCAAACAATAAAATTGAAAAATTAGTTGCAAAATAAAAATTTATACCTTCGCACAACTTAATTAAATATGTATTTTTTCCCCACCTAAACTTCTTTCATTTTAATTTCTCTTGTTCGTACATTGATATGATACTTATCTCCCCAATAATCATAGTCATATTATCAGAGACAGATCTAGAATTTTATATTTATAGGTTCAGTCTTTAGGGTTCTTCTTGAGAATTTTTCGCAAGAAATTTAAAAATAGCTAGATATACCACTGGTCGTTGAAAAATAGCCAAGTTTCAAAAGTTATCGAAATTTAGCCACTTTAAATCTGAGCGAAAACACTGTTCAAAATCCGGAAAAATACGCCCGCAAATTTTACGGGAGTTCCAGCATAAGTATGCTTGAACTCGTGTAAATTTTACGGGAGTTCCAGGATAACTATGCTGGAACTCCCGCAAATTTTGCGAGAGTTAAAGCATAATTATGCTGGAACTCCCGCAAATTTTACGGGAGTTCCAGCAAGTATAATTGTCCAGTATAATATACTGGA